>WAAG01024274.1:0-18247 GCA_013390105.1 Tichodroma muraria
TGCATTTGCTGTGTGAAAGGGTCATCTTAGTTGATTTCCCAGAAGTTGAATTGTTCCTGTGATGTATCTTTAGTCTGGCTTCTCGTCTCAATCAGTTATTTATTTATTTCCCAATTTCTCCTCTTCTGCTACGTGGGAATGTTTGGTTCCATGACAAATGAACTATGCTTTGAGTTTAATGGGTTTTCCAATATTTTTAGCATTTGTCAGGAAGGAAAACTGTGGTGAGGAAACGTATACATTCCACAAATAAATGAGGCACGATTTGTATGTTAAGGTAGTATCTTCTGTGAGATCACCTAGAGCTTCAGAGAAAAAAGACATGTTTTTGAACTTTAAGCTTCCTCCTTCACATTTTGAGTTCAGCCACCACAACTGAAACACTGCTACTGTGTTTTGTAAACTGTTGCAGTGAGTAGCATTTTAAGAGGATCTCCCATTTCTCCTCTGTACCTGTATCTCAAAAAGCTGAATGTCTACTCTTAATTTGCATGATTTAAGATCAATTAAATCACATCAAGTCAATCAAAGCAATTGTCACTCAAACAATTGTAGGCTGGCCAAATCCTTTTCTGACACCTGTCAGTAAAAATACTGTCTCCATTAATATAAGGGCACTGGCCTAAATTGTTATCCTGAGGAAGGTATGTCTGCCTTGAAGCTAAGGAAAGGATATAATGTGACATGAATGATTTGGTATTAACACATTTTGCTGTTTCTGTGCCCATGGGGAGGAAATGACCACACTAGCACTAGCGTATTCACCAACAGTAAAGTAGATAATCCTGAAGATATGAAGTGGACCTCATGTGGCCTCCTATTTTGTCTCTCTTATATGAAGAATTATAATAAGCCTTTTTTTCTAAAATGCATTTGTTTAACTAATCAGAACATGATAGTGCCAACTTAAAGCTTTGCTGATTTGTCTGCTTCATGCTTCACTCATACTACAGCTATTAATATTTCTACAATTCTGTATCTAATTGACTATATGTTAATAGTGCTCAAATATAACTTAAGAAGGGGGTTATTTACACTTTACGTGAGGTATATAGTCTGTTGCAGAAGTAATTCTTGCCGTGTTAAATGCTAGAGTCAATGAGTTCTTTTTATTTGAATTTCTTGCCTTCCACCCAGCAGAGTTGCCTGTTGCCCCCAGGACCTGTTTTATGTCAAGGTGTTAGTTATTGAAATTTTGTGTTTCAAATAGCCAGAAAAAGAACTGCAAGAAGATACCAGCAGTTATTTAAATCCTAGTTATGTAGCAAATGGCAGAGGGGGGGCACACAAAAGGCATGCATGAAGAGGATAAAATAACACTCAACAGAGTGAGACACCGGAGACCCAATGAAATCCCACTGCAAGCTTTCTACTTCTCCTCCTTCATAAAGCTGCCATAATAGTGGTTGGTCATACATTTTAAACTATAACTGCATCTGTGTGATTCACATCCCTGACACAGAAACCAGGTTTTTATTGTGTGTAAAACCATTGATCTGACTTAACGCTTGGTAATTGCTAAGAAGCTCCAATACACATCTGGCCAATGTAGTTCTCAAAGGAGTCATAACTCAATCCAGTGAAAATTGCATTTCTTTGAGAAAAGTTACTTCCATGTGAAATTTTAACTGTTTGGCCTTATCAGTTAATAAGTGGTGTCCTAGAAGAGTTGCACGTGTTATTTTTCCTTACCCTGTGTAAGCTCCAAAATTTTGAATTGACTTTCATTTCTCAACAGTACACTTAATAAGATTGCATGTTGGTAGAGTTCAGGCCTGGATCAGACACAAAACATGAGAATTCAGACAGTGGAGTAAGAAGCTTCAAGAATGATGTGCATTCTCGAGTGAATGCAGATTAACTTCAGAACAAAGGTAACTTTGCTCTTATTACAACACAACCTGTACCAGGTTGCAACATACTGCAAGTGAAGGTGCCTTGGAGTTGCCCAAGGCATAACAATGGAAAGAAAGTGTGACTTATCACGCTAAAATTCTGTTTGCCTTCTCCTTCCTTCAAAGGATATATTTGCTATAGAGTAGAGCTGAGTGAAAAGTGGCAACAGCCTTTGATAATGTGTTCTTGGAAGGAAATTTCATTAAAGGAATTTCTTTAAATCTTTTTTGTACTATACAGTAGTTTCCATATGGCTGATTCAGAGTAGGAAATGAATATATCATTTTTTCTGGTCTTTTACTAAATTAAATTCCGTTGTACTTATTTAATAAGTTTATCTCAGTCAGACATATTGTCATGTTTTCTGATGGAAAACATGGTTCTGTTTATATTTCTCTACGTACCTCTTCTTCCAAAGTACTTTAGCAGTAAATGACTAATCTTCTATTTCCAAATCATCTTACTAGATGCAAAGAGTCAGTAGATGAGCAGACAGCAAGTTCGTTTGGTTTTGATTGGGGGATAGGGGGAAATGTGAAGGAAAAAAACCCAAATATTTTTCTCTCACTCCTTTTTCCCTGACCATCTGGGCTTCATGGATAACAAGCATGCCTTCTGTATTTACAAGTTTAATTTCTGTAGATGGGGGGGAAAGAAAAGAGTTTTTCGGATATTCATTTGATGGAGATTAAGCAAGAGTCCTGTTTAAAGGACTTTTTAAAATATCCATAACTAGATAACTGGTTCAGCTGTTAAGTTGAACTATAAATTCAGTTGGAATGGCTATGGAAAGGCTTCATTTCTTGTCAGGAATGTTGTTTAGTTAATGCAGTCTGTCTTTTTTTTTCTTTTGTGTTTAGAAATGAGCATATTTTGGAATTTGCTTCCAATGCAGTTACTTACATTGATATTTTCTACTATGAAAACAGCTTCTGCTTAAGCTTAAAAGCCCTTTTGTGGAGAGAATGAAAATCAAGATATTTGAATTGTTAATACATAGTTGGTAGAATTGCTGAGCACCTCTGCATGGTTTTGAAAGTAAACTGTCGATACAAGATGCACATAGCAGTAGAGAAGGATCACATTGTGGAAGCATATTCACATGGGGATGGTGGTATTAATTTAACACCTCTCTGTAGAGTCATGTTGATGCCAATGTACTTAAAGCAGCTATTGAGAGCTAAGCATCTGCTAAATTATTTTGCTGTAGCATGACCTAAAGCCAGATTTGCAAAGGAGGTGGCAAATGGCAAAGCTATGCTGTCATATATAAACTGCACAAGTGCATGTTGCCAGCAACAGAACCACAATTCTCTGTCTCAGGCATAACTTTCTCCCTCTCATGGGAGACATGGGTTTAAATTCCTGCAGGTAGAAGGTGGAAATCAGACATGTTCCCTTTTCCATTGCAGATGGGGGAAGAGGTAGAATCAAATAATCAACACTTAACTCCCTGTTTTGAAAGAAGAGGGGTGGCCCACATTTCTGAACAGCCCACCTTGTCAGTCCTCTGATCCTCAAGCCCTGAAAACAAGGACTGCACGATGTTTGTGGAGCTGTGAAAGATTTAGAAAGAAAAACGGGGGTACCGTGGAGCTATATATCAAAGGCCTGTGTAGCTGCCTGTGCGCAGCTGGCACCTTTAATGTTAAAAATGAGCATCTGTGGGTGGAACTGTTGCTAGGCCTGGGCAGCAGCTGAGGTTTTCACTACCCCCAAAGTGTGTGTGAAGTGTGTTCACTCAAGCTTAGATGTCATAGATATCTCTAACTTTGCATGCATTGCAACATTCTTGGGATTCAAATTATCCATTCTTGCATAAAGCAGGCTGTGAAAAATCAATCCACAGCAGTCTTCATCAGTCTAAGAACATACAGAATCACAAGCCACAGAAACTGATTCCTCCCCCATCTTTCCTCTTAACAGAGTGCTCACTTCAAAGGTTGCTTTTGACCATTGAAATACCAACTGTATTAAACAAGCGGTCAGAATGCAAGCAACTAGTTTGAATTGCTGGAATTCAATTATAAGCAGCTGGCTTCACTTCTAACTGAGGATCTAATGGTAAAAAAAAAAAAAAAAGCAACAGACCAAAACAAAATTCCAAACTAAATCCATCTGTCTGCTTCTACTCAATGAAAGTTAAATAGTAAGTGTGCCACTTTGAAGCCCAGATGAAAATTTCACTGTTCAGAGCATGTGCAACCTGTACAAACACAAATTTACAAAGGCAGATGTCTTCCTACAGGAGGTAAAAGTAAATCTCTCTACGGGTTTCCTCTTCCTCTGTGCCTGTTTTAATTCTTCTGAATCACAAAATATGACGCAAATTCATAGCAGAATGCACAGATGGATGGTTAATATGCAGCTCCAGTTGTTCTGAGGAGGTTGCTGTTTGACTTGTGTCTTTTCAGCTGAGTCATGAAGCATAACTATGCAGTTGTACATTTCTTTGTCTCAGTGCTCCAGGCAAGGAGGCTGCTGAGAGCAGCTATCTCTGGCGGCGAGGAAACACAAAAGCAGGGATTTAGAGTACGGAGCGGGGCAGTGCTGAGCTGGTGCATGCTTCTGCAACAAAGGGGAGCCATGGCAGGCCCCTGCCCCAGCACGGCTTCTCCTACCAGCCAGGCAGCTCACGTGGGTAACAAGGCTTAGAGGATGACACAGATAAACCACTAAAAGAATTAAAAGTAATGGCATCAAAATAATTTCTCCTCGAATGCAGATCTCTGAAAAATCTCAAGATCAGTAAGTCAGTTAGCATAGTCAATAAAATATTTTGACTCTTTGCATAGTGCCTTTACTGCATTTGATTTTGATCTGAGAGCTACTTGTAAATAAAGTACCAAGACTTCCCAAATGGGCTTCAGTAATGCCCCAGAGAATCCTCTGAGGCCCCTCCGTTCCCACACACTGTCTGAAGTTGCTGCCTCTAGCTGTAATTGTGTCCTGGAGCTTTTGCTTTAAGTGAAAATGGCTTCACATTGAACCCTAACCCTTATTATCATCCTCAAAAGGGAAGAGGCCCGGTGGTAGTTGTGCCCTTGTGTGAGTTTGAGTAGACTTACCTGACTCCTTCAGAAATAAAAATTACCTTAAATATGTAATAGTCAAAAATGTATTGGCTAGTAAGATATTAATGTTACAATAATGAAATATAAATAACTAGTCTTTACACCCAGTGTTTTCCACCTGAGTGACTTCAAACCCTTCTTGGTTATAGTGCCTTTGTTCATGAGATGGGATAGTGTAACAGAACTACTTGGAAGAGATGAGGTGGGGAGGCAGTTGTGGAGTGGGAGCCAGTACTCTGAGCACCTTGCTGTTCTTCAAAGCCTCTACACCATGTGAATGAGGGTCTGCAGCTCCCGAGCCTCTGAAAAGTCAGCAATTGGCTTGTGACTGCTTAGCACATTTTTGTGCTTTCACCCCTGCATAGCTGAGATGCAAAGGTGAACACGTTTCTCAAATTTCTCTAAATATACAGTTGGTTCCATTGTGTTCGCATGTCTAGAAATAGGTAACGCAGAAGAGGAACCAAAAGCTGAACCTGGCTAATTTTTATGAAGACACAGACTAGGGGTCTGAAAAATAGGAGGCTCTGACACAGTAATAAGCAGCATCACTGGGAAGGTATTCCAGCCACAGGTAACATTAACTACAGCAAAAGCCTCTGGTCAGTGCAGTCTCCATTTCCTGCGTAAGATCAGCCTCATGTTTTATTCATCAGCTAAGGTAAAAATTACTTTTAAGATTTTTAAGGATATCATCATACTGATGTATGATGCAAATCTATCCCATTTCAGGTAAATGTCGAACTGGCAACTATAATATTATTCAAATCAGTGTAATTCTGATTTGTATTTCAGAAAAAAATATTAGTATCCAAAGTTTTTTTTTATAGAAGTGAATCAATCATGTCATTCTTCTTTATAACTGCTTACATAGTTAACACCCACACACTGCAGCTATTCAGGTTTAAAACAACATTCAATAATGTATAACATAGGAGAAAAGGCATGTATAAGTCAGTACACTGGATTAAACTGTCTTGCTTGACAAGGAGGAGGAAATCGAAGGAAGAAGTTTATGTATTGGGTACTGCAAGATGTATTACTCACAGCAATTTCCAGTGCAGGTGAGTTGTCTATGTAGTTTTGTTAAGTTTATCACTTCTAGAGCCAAAGAATTAATTTATTTTGGGTTTTTTTTGTCTTAGTTTCTGATAACCAAGCTTTCTGTAATTTCATTCCACACACTATGGAGGTGGAAACATTAAAATCACTGCACTTGTGGCTGGTTTTATGTTTACATCTGCATTTCACCTCACTTTCACTGCAAACAATGACTTCCTGCTAGGCAGGGCTGTGCTCCCTGCTCTTGCTTTTCTTGCTTTCTCTTGTCTGATTGATGAGGGCTCAGGATAGTGACTTTGTTGTGTGGTTTTGTTGGGTTTTTTTTAAACTCTGCTGTTTATCTTATTTTTGCAACAAATGTATCATTACAGTTTTACATTATATAGTAAAAACTATATATGCTTCAAATTAACCAGAAAAGATGTGATTATAATGATACATGTTTTACTTGTAGCTCCAGCTGCAGTAATATGAGACCTGCTTTATAATTCATCCACTGGGAATTTTGTGTCTATTTTGAAACCTTTGACGTGCCTATGAGAAGGTAACTGAGAACTGTATACCAGCACTCTCAAGTATGGTGATGACAGATCATTTTTTTTAAACCTTGTGGATATATCTGTACTGAGACTTTCTTAGCATGTCGTAAGAACAACAGGATTATAAATCATGCTTAATCACCATGGCTTACTTTAATAACCACTGAAAACCTGTTTCACTGCTGCCTGGATGGCAGCAGGAGCAATTTTTGTTCTGTGAAGAATAGCTGGCTCGAGCAACCTCAAACCATCCTATACTTACACTAATGTAACACGAGGATGGTATACTGTATGTTGTGCCAGGTATCTCTGGTAATCTGCACAGCAAAAAACAGATCTGGGAATTTTCACACAGGTTGTGGTTTCTCTTTCACTTTGAATTAGTCTGCACTTCTTGTATTTAAAATGGGTACTCTGGTCATGTTCACAAATGGGTAACCTAATATGCCCCTATATCATAGGAGAGGCCCTCTGGTACATGTGATATAGGTGTTGCCTGTGTTCCAGGCATGGTCTGCGTTCCTTTTCTTTAAGCCTCATCAGAGAGAAAGTACATGGGACACTTCACTGCTGCCATTCTGGGACACGCTGAAAACGCATTGGCAACAGTTTGGAAACTGCTGGTTTGGCTGAAATCATAATGTCAAAGCCATGGCGCAGATTATTGTCATAGTTTGTTTTCATACTGCTTTTTAAGGAAGCCATGAGGCAGCTGGTATTATAATCCAAAAAAGTCTCTGTTCTATCTCTTTTGCAGTAATTTCTCACCACCTCTACCTCCACCCCCACCTAGGCTGTGGTTTATGCAGTCACTGGACTAATATAATTTTGATAATTACCAGGAAGAGAGAAAATATGGAAGATGGGAGATTGTAAAATTGAAATGGAAAGTATACTTGGTTGATACATTTTTTTAAAAGCTGTTTAAGAATATAGATGACAGAGTATTGACAACTACTGCTTAGAGGCTGTGTACATTAGCTTAGCCAGCGCTGGGGAATCCGTTCAGTGCGGGATCTCGGTGAGCAGCTGCAGTGGGAACCGCAGGTTGAGCTCTGGGTGGGGAGAGCCCGAGGCAAGAGCCGGAACTGCCGACCCTTTGCACAACAAAGGGCCCGGGGACCTGCGGCCCGGCCAGGGGACCGGACGCTGACAGATACGGCAGGAGCTGGCAAGCCCCAGGCTTTTTCCTACTCGGACTGTGAGGGTGTAAAAGTCCAGGGATTGCTTTTCGGGGTCCTTCCTCGGGGGCACCAGCTCGAGTTGTTATTTTGTTATTTAGTTATTGCACCACGACTTAATTATTTCACGGAGCTGGACATCTGAGACTCTGCTCTGGGAGACCTGGGGTCAGTCAAGGGGAAACCTGGTGTGACTGTGTGAGTGTGGGGGTGTCGCTGCGAAGGGGCCTCAGTCCCAGCTCAGGTGGGTGGGTGTGACTGCCAGAGTGGCTCCTGCAGGGCTAGACAGGGAAGTTTCCTTAATATCAAAGCACAGCGTAAATACATGATGGTGGTTGATAACTTTTCTCTATTTTTTTAACATATTAAAAGAATTGAGCAGAAGGTGAATAGTGCATGATGCAATGTAATTGTTGCTTATTGCCATTAATAGATCAATGGGTGTAACTGAGTGTTGTCTGTTGCTGCTTGTGCTTTGAGAGGGTTCGCAGCCCCTGTTAGCAGGTGTTGTACATATTATAGCAAAAAAAGGAGAAAAACCCAAGGAGAAAAATCCAGAAAATAAAAACCCACACATTTTGTGGTTCAGAACTCAGAATTCACAGACTATAGAGACAACAAGATTAGGGTCACATTAAGATGACTAAGATGGTCAGATGTTACCTAGTCATGCACACAGTGAGAAGTAATTCAGTATTGTTGTTAACTTGTGAAATTGTAAATCACAATTATTTTGTGCATATTACCACTGACTTCTCTGATGAATAATGAATACTTCAGAATAAGTAGTGGAAAAAACTAAATTGCCATGGAAATGTACTCAAATTTTTTTGAAAGAGGTAAGTGTATTTTCACAAGGTTTAAGCATGAATTGCAGGTCTGGGCTTCTGAGAAATGCATGTAATATGTGACACAGCCTAGATCTGCCTGGATGGTTATAATACTTAGTCGAGAGAATAAATGAGAGTGCAATTTCACTTTGTAGCTAAGCTGATGTGACTGCGCCTTGACACCTAAATGATATGTCCTGCTTCCTGTGGGTTGAATCAGGAATCTCGTGGCCATGAAGTTAATTTGGTCAACTGGATGACTGAATAGGAAACAAAAACAAAACAAAAGTTTTCCTGTGAATAGCTTCACTGCTCCCACTCCCCTTTCAGCTATTCAGTGTGCTAGATCCAATGCAATAAATCTTTGGATTGATAGAGGAGAAAAACAATTCTTCTGGCAGCTGCATAGGTTTAGCTTTGACATAGAATGATACCTTTCAAATTCCTGAACTCGAATGTATGCTAAAGAGAAGAAATCAAAAACTTAGTTTGGAATAGACTTTTCCTTTTTCTTTCATATCCTCTATATTGCAGTTTGTTTTACCCACACTAGTCACCCTCTGATTCATAGGAATGTCATTGTTCTGAACTGTGGTTAATGGATGCTTTTTCTCAAGAATATCCCAGAAGGAAAGGGGAAAGCAAGTGAGCCAGAGTTTCTGCTTCCATGGTGCATATGGGTGTGTGAATGTTGCTGGGTCTCATGACTCACTGCACAGCTTTGTGAGGTTAATTGGACTGCATTAGCTTGCAGAGCAAGTATAAACTATTTCCCATAAATAGTGATACCTCACTTTGTCTCTGATGACTCCACAGAGCTAAATTTAGACAAGGAGCTATGATTTACTTTCTAAAAAGCATGTTTTTACAACTGCCATTTCACTCACATGCACCCCTACCTTAGATGGTCGGGGGCCCCGTTCTGATAGGGGGGACATGGGGGAGCCACTACTTGTGTGTGCCTCTATATGTTTTATTATTGCAGTACTCCTACCTGTACATAGTGAGTACACACAGTTAGGGTTTATATGGTGAATGAGAATATATATACATAAAAGAGCTGGGCAGTGATTTAATATCCTCTGTGCTGAATCAGAAACAGCATACCAAATTTAAAATAGAGTGTGCTTTTCACTTCAGGTTGCTTTATGAATTGCAGAGAGTGTGCCATGGAGACTGCCCGGTAACTGAGATAGACCTCCTAGTTCTTCCTGCTTTTCACAAAGGGGATCCCTGAGTGCTATTCACAGCTTCAGCAGCACAGGCTGTCTCCTGCTGAGAGTGGGAGTGTTCCTGTTTCAGGCAGCAGAGCACAGTAACACATGACTCGCTGGTATGAACCAGTTTGCAATCTTCTTCTAACCCGTACTGTATTTTTAAGTATCTTACTTTTATTCTGGGCTGTGGGATAGCCACAGGCTTTTCCAGTTTGTATTCCCTTCGTCTGCCTGCCCTTGCTATCCTCTGGCATGGTAGCCGGACGGACGGGATGTCCTGTCACCCCTGGCTCCCTGGCCTTGTGAGATTTGGCCTCGGTGCAAAGAGCTGACTCAACACCTGCTCCGGGTTTAAAGGGGCCGAAGTCTACTTTATACAGCGTGTGGTACAAGCTTTTAACCTCTGAAATGCCATTCCTCTGAGGACTGCCTTGCAAAACCGTGGCTCCTATTTCTCCCAGGGACTGTGGGGAGCAGCGGCGTGTGTGCAGTGACCTCCCCCGTAATGCTGCTTAGCTGATAGATCCTGCCGGGGTATCACTGCCCGTGGGAAAGTCACGTGCACTGGGTTTTAGCATTCTTCTGGATGTTGTTTAGAAAGTGCTGGAGAAACCAAACATGTTTTTCAGCATTTCATTTTGATAAGAAATTAGTACAGTATGAATGCTTTATAACATTCAGGGCCAGGAATGTACTCAGTTCCCAAGAGCTCTAACATAACCTGCCATATGCAATGGCAGGATGAGTCTGTGATATAAAATTTCTCCTCCCGTCTTTCATTTTTAGCCTCACTCTTTATTGATTAGAGTTTAGGACTGACTATTCCGTTTCCTTCCATACCTTCTCTTAGTTATATTATGCCAGCTTTTTGGTTTTCAGTAAAATGTACTTAATCATCTAGTGTGAAAGATGTCATTTATACAGCAAGATGCATGATTATTGGTTGAAATATATGTGAATTTCCTTTCAGACTGACTCTTGTAACTAAAGAGACTGACCTTTAGCTGATACAAGTACATTGAAGTCAAGGAGAGACTTCCTTACCATCATACCAGGCTATCATACCAAGAATTATGGTATAAGAAATTAATTTTTGATTACACAGATCTTCTAAGTAATGTAAACCTATGGAAATTAACGCTTGAAGAGGCTTTTGGGTATGTATAGATCAGTGAGTACTATTGATACTTGAACCATTCCTGCTAGGTGTTTAGGTGCTTTTAAGGAATTGGGTAATGGCAGAGGTTCCACCAGCTGCCCACAGAATCTGTTCCAGTGTTTTTACCTCTAGATATCACCTTGAAACATCATTCCCAAGATGGCCAAAGCATCCCAGCAGAGGCTTTAATGAGTACTAAGTGAAAGGTTTATTTTACATATCTTAGAGCACTTCTGTTTATACATCTCAGTATGTTTGCTTTTTTCACAAGAGTATGGCAGTGTTGACTCATGTTCAGTTAGTGATCCACTCTAACCCCAGGTCCTTTTATACAGGACTGCTGGGTAACTGCTGCTTCTCCTGTGTTTTTGAAGTGAACTGTTCCTTACAAAGGACAAATATTAACCTTTATTCATTTCCCAATTATTTTAGCCCTTTTTTCTTGCCCACATTGCTCTGAGTAATGTTCTTGACTTCTGTTCTTGACTTCAGAAGTGGTCAGAGGTGTTCCCTGTCCTTTCCTCCCCAAGTGTGCAATTTAAAATTATACTTTTATGTATTTATAACTGTATATTTGTATGGTGGATTAATATCTGTGCCCACAGAAACTGATTTGATACCAGTCAGTTTCATAGTCAAAACAGCAATCACTTTGAGCATGTCATCTTCAGCTGGTCTCCTGCACATGCATTATTTTGTCCAAAGTTTGCTGAGCTTACTTATGCAAGTTGCCCATAAAAAGCATCAAATATTCCCTTAAGTTAAATGATATCCATATTTTCCCATCCATGAGCCTGTTAAACCTGTCACAGTAAACAAGATCAGTTGGATGCAATCAGCTCCTAACAAGTCTGGGGTTGTTACTTATCAACCTAGTATCTTCTAAAAATAGTTCATTTGTTCCAGTATATTTTTCCAGGAATTGAAATTAGACCAACTCTTCCATAACTGTCCATCTCGTGTGTGTGTTTTTTTCTCTTTTTCCTCTTTATGTATTACTTTCCTGATGTTTTTTTTTCTATTTATTTAGTGTTCTGGAACCTTCACATTCCATAGCTTTCCACAATTGTCAGTAGTGGTTCTGAGATAGCTGGCCAAGTACTTCAGAGAGACTGTATTAAGAGAAGGCTAACTAAAAATATAGCTATCATTTTAAGTGAATGGCCCCTCCTGTTCCCTCTCTCCCCAAATCAAGTTCTTGATCCTATATTGTTTTTTTTGGTCTTTTAACTAACATAATTAAATATCTAGCATTTCTTCATATGTTGGCTTCCTGCTTTAACCAAGCTGCTACGCTGATCATTGACAATTACAAATTAGTGGTTTCTATTTCTACTTTAATTTCACTACCAACAGCCTTGAACCTTCTTGTGTCTGTGCCCAAACTTGTGATTCTTCCTTTACAGAATTTTCTGTCTTGCAGAATCCTGGAAACTAAGCCAAACTGTCTTTCAGTAAACTCAGTCTAGACTGAGCAGGTCAAGTGGAAGTACTTTTCCAGATCTAGATTTATTCCCATAGTTCTTCTTTGAAACCTTTCCGAAGTTTAATAGTCTCAAATCTAAATTCACTGAATGTCAGACATAAGCTACATTCACTAAATCTGAGCAAGGCTCCTAAGTGACTTGACTTGCACCACGTCTGGTTACTGTGGTTACTACAGAGTAAGAATGATGTACATGTGATCGCAGTGGAAGGTGAGCCTATGGCCGGAGTGATGCCAAGAGTCAAAAGCAGAGCAGTGTCAAGATGGGAGAGTGAACAGTGAACAGCTGGATATATCTGTGCCAGCCTTACTAGCCCAGTTTCAGATAAGGCCTTCTTCTTCCTTCGACCCATCCATCCCCTGGCTCCAATCTGGAGCATACTTTTGTGGTCTGCACCAAAGTCACCTTTATTAAGTTTCTCTCCCTTGCAGCTCTAAGCTGCACCTCAGGGATTTTTTATTTGTATAAACCCCTTCTAGGGGGGCTATATGAACAAATAGAATATCTCCTTCCTTGACAAGTACTTACCTTTACTTGGGTCAGTAGGAGAGGCAGAAAGGGGAGAATGCACAGGATCTGCAAAATGATAATGGGAATTCACAGGGCTTTTATGAAAAGCTCACAATCCAGCTTCAAACCTACTATAGTTAGAGGGGCAGCAAAATTAACCTGATGAGTGGACACTAAGCAAAGTTATTCAAGCATAGCTCAGTTGCTGTGAGGACTCAGAGAAGAATTCTAAGATGCATGGGTGAGGATTAGAGGTCCCACTTAAAGGTTTTGTCACAGACTTTTTATCAGCACAAGAGGATGAATATGTTGCTTTTGGCAAAATGATTTTTAGCAGAGCTTTAATAAGGAATTTGGAAGGTTCATGATAAATTCAGAACAAAAGTCACACCATCCTCACCTAGTGGATTTTGGTTAAGTAACTGACATTTTCTTCATGCAGAATGTATATATATATATATATATATATGTATATATATGTGAAATGCTCCCATTTAGGGCATTGGATTGAACTCCTAGAAGGGCATACCATTCATTTAGGATGTCCAAAAGGTGGTGAGATATAGTAAAAATTAGCCTGTTTGCTATTGGAAAATACTAATACAAAACCACAGAACACTTTAACAAATTATGTTCCTCCATAATGGTAGTTACTTCATCAGCCCTTCACCTTTATTCTGCATTAGTGTCTAGTAATTCTGCTTTTTGCCTGGAGCCAGGATATCAGCTGGTGTAAATTAGTCTAGCATTAATGAGGTGTATGAAGTTTTGTCAGATGTCTGCAAGTGAAGGGTCACTTTCTGTTTAAGCTACTGTCTGCGTGCCCATTTGCTGTTTAGTTCCAGAACACTCTTACCAAAGCAGTCACCTGTGAGGTTGTTTTTTTCCTGCTTAGGACACTTCTTCTCTAAATCAAATACTTTCATTTTCTAGCTCATATATGCAGACCTCCACAGAAAGGAACATGGGGTTTAAATAAAACTGTCAGTTCTGGTCACCTAGCAGTATGATCTGACCACTCTGTCTGATCCTAAACCTTCAGTATCACAGTTCAACCAGTACTAAACCTTCAACATAAATGAGCTTTCTCATGCTCATTTATGGATAATTTGTGGATAATTGTGGTTTGAAAAGACTGTCCAAAGGATTTATTTTTTTTTTTTTAAAGCAGGCTATCTTCTAAGCCATTAGTCCATCACCTATCATAAATGCTGTAACTACAACTGCAGTGCTTCCCAGAGGAAACTTCTTTCAGGAGCAACAATGACTTTTAAAGAGGCTCTTGTTAAGCTATTCAGAAGACTCTGAAATTGCAACTGCTTGTTCATACCAGTGATACTCTCAACAGTTTTGATTATACCTCCTACTGTAAGACTTTCTTTTGTGACTCTTTAAGCAAGGTCAGCTATGAGATCAGACTAGGAGACTTTATTTAGTCCAAGTCTTAAACTTCCAAGGATGGAGGAGTTTAATTTGCACTATCTACTAAGACAGCGACTTATAGTGTATTTACTGTTGTCTCTTTCTTTTACCAAGCAATTCTGTTTATATAAAAATGCCAGCTACTTGTACAGAGCTAAGTAACTTTCAAAAGTAGCATTTTTCAATTAGTTTAGATTATCTCACCCTGTTCAGTTGAACCTTTTTTAAAAAAGCAGGTTTTCTGTCTATTCTCTTCATATATGAGTAACACCATTATTCTACTGTTCTTTTATTTCCTAAACAGATGACTGTAAAAACTGGTAGTAAGTATTAAGATCATGTATGAAAAAGGTTTTTGTAACAGATGTAGATGCTTTTTAATGCTATTAAGAACCAATGCATTAAAGAACACTTATACATGGAAGTAAGGCTTTATGCTCATGCTATAGTTTATGTTGAACTTAGGATGAATGTATGTACCATGATAATTGTAATATAGGGATTAGAAAGCCTTTCACAGTAAGGATGAGGCTAATTTTATGGCAGAATAGTGCTGCGTACCAGAATCCAGTTTTGCTGATCAGTTATTGTTGGTAACTTTGGACTGCTTTTCCAGCACTTTCTGAAAGTGCCCTCAAGAAATCTTAGTGCCTCTTTCATATACAGTGAGCTTGATATACTCTGTTTATCAGATCTGTGTTTCGAGTCTTGCGCTTATGAAGTCTGTTTGTTCACACTCCTGAATGACCTTGGTTGTTGCAGTTAAAACGGTTGTATAAGCACTACTTACCTTCATCTTTGCACAGGAGTCTGACCAAAAAAATACCCATGTGTATGTGGTAGAGAGTTAAAATTATTTAGAGATGCTCAGTGAGCACATCTTTTATCTCCTAGCATGATATCACTGGCTGTGTGTTCTAAGCTTATAGCCCATTCTGTATGTGCTGGAGCCACATGCTAAAATGGAAGCAATGCTGCAGTAGCTACTGTGAACTCAAAATCCAGTTAACATAAACTTTTTAAAGCTAAAAAATTTGGCTTAGATACTTACAGCGTTACTTTTATTTAAATATAATTTGATCTGAGATTCAAATCCCTTTTAAAATGTGGTTTCTGTATAGGTTCCTACAATACAAATGCTTTAGAGCATTCTGTGTGTTCTTACACTGGAGACATATGTGGACCTAGAATATTTCAGTTTAGCACAAGCTCACCAGTGTTCAAAGGAGAATGAACAATTTTTGCCCACAAAGTCCTCCTATTTCTGAAGTCAGTCTGGATTGAGTAAGCCCTATTTCAATGCCTAAATGTCCTTGACTTCTTGAAATCTTTTATCTCCACTCCTTCCTAAACATTACATATTAAAGTGATTAGTTTTACCAAATTAATATAATCTAAAATTTTTACAGGCTGGTTGCACACAGGATTTAGTCCAGTGTAGGCCTTTTTGTGTAAGCTGAGAGGATTCTTCAGAATGCATTTCCACTGTATTATCTGAGGCTACTCATGTATCAGAAGCTTCACAGCTGTATAAATATTTGTGAGATTGATAATAGGAATGTTCTTCTAATAGAGTGGGCAAGAAGATATATACTAATTGTTGAGAGAATAAAAACATGTATTGGTCAAACTAAAGAGGAAATAATAAAATTATTTTGAAAACATTTAAAGAAATGAAGGGGGGAAAAAACCTGCTGTAGACTTAAACTAGGACCATGTCTAAAAATTTGTGCTACAAATTCAGTTTTCATAGCTTTCAGCTATGTAGATAACACAAAAAATTACTTCCTTAAGAAATACCTGGTTCTAAGAGCCTTTATTTATGAAATAGTCTTCTAAGAAAAGTATCTTAAAAAAATTAGAAATATGCAGTTTAGTATGGACCATATAAGAAATTAATAACATATATCCTTCCTCCTCTTCCTGTTCAGGCACAAATAATTTACTACATTTGGGAAGTGTTAAAACTATCTTTTTATGGAAATGGATTCTTTGACAGATCAGTCCATTAAAAATACCCCTCACCTGAAATATGCATTTTAGAAGGTAACTTCAAACCATCTTGAAGAATAAAGCTTTTAAGCTGTGTTTACAGTCTTTGCTTTATAGAAGACCCTAAAGAAGTGCTTCCTAGCTTTTTTGCCAAGTATTACACTTTGGTCTTCAACCCGAGCTACTTCACAGTAATGCATTTCCATTTCCAGAAAGCGGACCACCTTCCTTTTCCTGCCCTTTTATTACTTTGTCTTCATACGCAGTTTCTCCACTAGTAACTGCCCCTGAAGGTTAGCTTTGATAGCATCTCTATCTTCCCTCCACCCCCACCACTAATCTGTGCTGAAAAACATATGAAGGGGTGAGAGAGAATTTGATTTTTTTTTCCTTTCTTAAAAAAAAAGTTTGTTTAATATCTGAATCTTTTTTCAGGTTTTTACTCTGAAATTGGTTATTTTTGTAAAAGGTGTATTCTAAACTCAGCATATTCTCTAATGACATTTCGTATTTTTTCCATTTTTTTTTTTTACAAAATGCATCTTTTTAATCTTTCATGTGGGACAAATACCACATCTCATGGAAACACTTCCATATCAAACCATGAAATATTAAGTTTACTGCTCTCTAATGAATTTGATGCTGGGTTTATCTCAGCTAGAGAAACTTGAAGTCAAGTGGAAGGGTACATTTGTAGATGCATGAGGTAGATTTTTATTATTAGTTTGTTGATGTTGTTCTTTTTTTGTTTGTTTCTGAACAAGAGGCTGTTTCCATGCTTTACAACTGCAACCTGAAGAGCATACCAAGAAATGAATGGATTATAGTTGTCTTTAGATAAGTAACTATTTCTGACAGGCTGAATAAGCCCATGGATTTCATAGCTTTGCAGATAATTTAAAAATAACAGAGATAGTTCAGCTTCTCAGATTAATTTCTCTTAATGGGTATAGGAGATGTTGAATATTTAATGGATTTTCTTACATCAGTTACAAGGGACTAAACCAGAGAAAATCCACTGGAATCACGAGGGCCTTTATTTCTGATGTTGTGAGCTGTTTTGTGACTCCTCATTGCCATGATTCTAAACATAATTTGCCAGGGCTGCGGGTTTCCCCATATGTGAAAATACAGTGTGGGGACACTTCTCGAGGTAAGGGTTTCTTGCACAGAGACCCCATGTCCCGAATGCTTCCGTGACTGATACATTTGCACTTCAGACGCATCTTTGCTGGAGGCGCGTTTGCCTTGATTTGCATTGTTTTGCCGAAGTTTTCTAAGACGAGTCGACTTTTCTCCTCTAATGGTACAACAAAGATAGAAAAAGATTGTTGGGTTTTTTTTAAAGCCAAACGATGGCTTCTTATTCTGGCATAATAAGCTTCCAGAAATTCCTGCTCTCCCCCTCCTTCTCTGCCTTTGATTCTGGGAGACTTGCAACGTACTTGCAACGTAAGGGGACTCTCGTATTCCGTGTTTAGCCGACATTTGTTACTTGTCGGTCAGAGTAATTCACTGAACGTTTCTAATCTCGCTGGTTGCGTTCCTTTGTGTCCCTAATGCGAAATACAATTAATTCGCCAGGGGCTGTTCCTCGGGGACTTCCGTCAGCCGCCGCACACCTCCGGCCCGGCCGTGACGCCAGGCCTGACGCTCCCCGGTGCCCAGGCCCGACCCGCTGGGCCCTGCAGGGGGGCCGGGGCTGGTCGGTGCTGCCCCGCTTCGTCCCGGACAAGGCGGCCACTCCCGCCCGCCCGCTCTCCATCCCAGCGTGGGAGAGGCACCGCTCCCTTCCCGGCGCAGCCCCTCAGCACATCGCGGGCCGGGGCCAGCGCCGGAGCCGAGCCCCGCTCCCCGTGGCCGGGCCGGGCCCCACTC
>WAAG01024274.1:18707-39463 GCA_013390105.1 Tichodroma muraria
GAGGGGCGCTCCGAGGGGCCCCCGGCCCGCCGGCCTCGCTCCTCCCCTCCCCCGGCGGGGCGGGGCCGCCATCTCGGCCTGGCCGCCCCGCATGTGGCGCCGCCATCGCTGCCCTTAGGCCCGGCCCTTGGCGTAACTAGGTTTTTCTTTGGGGAACTTACAGGTGTCGATCTCTTTTGCCGAAAGAAAGAACTCAACTAACATCCAAAATGGGAAAGGAGAAGACCCACATCAACATCGTTGTCATCGGCCACGTCGATTCTGGCAAGTCCACCACCACCGGCCACCTCATCTACAAATGTGGGGGCATCGACAAGAGGACCATCGAGAAGTTCGAGAAGGAAGCAGCTGAGGTGCGTGGGCCCATAGCAGCCAGCCAAATTCCGGGCTGCAGGAATGAACAGACCCTTGATTGAAAAGCAAACCTGCAAAGCGTTCAGTGGCCACGGGGAGGCGGTTTGGTAGCCTCTGCCCCAGGAGCTGAACAAGTGGTTCAGTGTTGCGTGGCCACAGGGTGGCAGCTGCGTCGCAGTTGTCTCCGAGGTAGAATAAGTGTTTAAGTGTTCAGCCTGCCGTTGTGTTAGTTGCAGAAACGCAGATTGTGAAATGTGGAGCAAGAGAAGGTAATTTAAAGATGCATCTGAGTACTAACATCTGGAATCAAGTTAAATGGCCAGATTCAAACTCTGCATAGAAAAAAGTTGATCTGTTGAGGTCTAGTTTAAAAATCAGGGAGTTTTACTGATACTGCTTTTTTTCTGTGTAATAACAGCACATTTCATAAAGGACATTATAGAATGAAATTTGTCAAATGTTGAGCAGAGTGGAAGTTCAAGTGTTGATTGTTGCAAGGATTGAAGTAGTAAGATCACTTAAAATTGTAGAGGATATTTGATAGTAGGACTCAGGCTCAAGAGCTCTATCATAAAGATGAATTGGTGAAACTAACAAGCTGTGAAGGAGCCTGAACTGTCAACAGGTTCAATAAGGTTCAACAGTTGGCATGTCTCACTAGTAGCGCCAAGTGTATCTTGTTGCTTGTTTTATGAGCAGCAACATTTTTCAATGTTACGCCAATTACTATTATTAGATTTTGCTCTTGGGCCAGTGTGTGATATTTCTGAACTAGTTGCAAATAGTGAACTCTTAATGGGAATAAAACATTGGTTTTCTTGTAACCGTAGATGGGCAAAGGTTCCTTCAAATATGCCTGGGTCTTGGACAAGCTGAAGGCTGAACGTGAGCGTGGTATTACTATTGATATTTCCCTGTGGAAATTTGAAACAAGCAAATACTACGTCACCATCATTGATGCCCCTGGACACAGAGACTTCATTAAAAACATGATTACTGGAACTTCTCAGGTATGTAAAGAAAGTAGGATTTGGGGAGTTCAGAAGGATTGTTCCTCAGTTGGTATGGGGGGTTCCTGTAGTATTTTGACATATATGCAAGCATTTATAGTGAGGTGGTTTTTTTTTTTCTTTTTGAAGGCTGATTGTGCTGTCCTGATTGTTGCTGCTGGTGTTGGTGAGTTTGAGGCTGGTATTTCCAAGAACGGGCAGACCCGTGAGCACGCCCTTCTGGCCTACACCCTGGGTGTAAAACAGCTGATTGTTGGTGTCAACAAGATGGATTCCACTGAGCCACCCTACAGCCAGAAGAGATATGAAGAGATTGTCAAAGAAGTCAGCACATACATCAAGAAGATTGGCTACAACCCAGACACTGTGGCTTTCGTGCCAATTTCTGGTTGGAATGGTGACAACATGCTGGAGCCTAGCTCTAACGTAGGTTTGGCGTTATTTCTATTAAGGCATGAAACTAAGGGGACTCTTAGGACCAATTATGCAATTATAAAATGCACATGTTTTGTAATAATTATGTTTGGGAAATGCAAGCTAAATCCTAGCACTTAAAAAAAATTCTTGCTCTGCAACAGTAAATGGAGATAACGCTAAGAGACACCACTTGGGCTTTTCCAGCCTTGCGCCATTAAATTTGGCAGTCAGATTAACCCGGGCTTGTTTCCATTACAGATGCCCTGGTTCAAGGGTTGGAAGATCACCCGTAAGGATGGCAGTGCCAGTGGAACCACCCTCCTTGAAGCCCTGGACTGCATCCTGCCACCAACTCGTCCAACTGACAAACCTCTGCGTCTGCCTCTTCAGGATGTCTACAAAATCGGCGGTATGTGTTCTCTGAAGCGCTGCTCACGTGCCGGCAACAGCTGATGCATGGGCCAGAAATGCAGGCGTTTGCACAAGAGCTGCTTTTCCAAGTCAAAAATTCTTGTCTCAAGTGGAGTTTTTTTTCCCCGTAAGGGCATATATTCACTGAGCTGAATAATAATACCGTTATTGTTCATTGCTTGCAGGCATTGGTACTGTACCTGTTGGCCGTGTGGAAACAGGTGTTCTGAAGCCAGGCATGGTGGTTACGTTTGCCCCTGTCAATGTAACAACTGAAGTTAAATCTGTTGAGATGCACCATGAAGCCCTGAGTGAAGCTCTGCCTGGTGACAACGTTGGCTTCAATGTTAAGAACGTGTCTGTGAAAGATGTTCGCCGTGGTAATGTCGCTGGTGACAGCAAGAATGACCCCCCCATGGAAGCTGCTGGCTTCACTGCGCAGGTGTGTTTTGCAGCTGTTCAGGGATGTTAGGAATGTAGCTCTGTATTCTGAAATAGGAGTCTGGTTAGGCTAAGCTATAAAGCCAACATAGGGTTGTATTCTGAGTTATATTTGATCGAAGCAAATCTCATTAAGTCCTTGGCTTTGTAAGAACATGTCAGTGTTCAAACTTAACCCCCTTCTAACTTGGCTTTCTTTGTTTCTTAGGTCATTATCCTGAACCACCCTGGCCAAATCAGTGCTGGCTATGCCCCTGTGCTGGATTGCCATACTGCTCACATTGCGTGCAAATTTGCTGAGCTCAAGGAGAAGATCGATCGTCGTTCTGGCAAGAAGCTGGAGGATGGCCCCAAATTCCTGAAATCTGGAGATGCTGCCATCGTTGATATGATCCCTGGCAAACCCATGTGTGTTGAGAGCTTCTCTGATTATCCTCCTCTCGGTAAGGCATCTCACATTAATATTGGTCTCTGGAAAAGACACTCCTTGATTTCTAGTATCAGGATGCAGTGTGTTGCTTGAAACACTAATGAAAGCTGTGACTTGAAACTGAAGTGGAACCAAGACTTCACTGGTATGGGGAGAGATACTCTGTAGAAGGGTGATGCCTCTGTCCTGTCTGGTTCCAGAGCAGCGCTGGCCCATTTACACCAAGCTGTGTGCTGCCACTGTGCAAATTGGGCTGTGAGTTAGGCAGCATAGACAAAAGTCATGAAACATGTTTTTGCTTTCAGGTCGTTTTGCTGTGCGTGACATGAGGCAGACGGTCGCTGTTGGTGTCATCAAGGCAGTCGACAAGAAGGCTGGAGGAGCTGGCAAGGTCACAAAGTCTGCCCAGAAGGCCCAGAAGGCTAAATGAAAATTCTGTACACCAGCTGCCACCTCAGTCTTAATCAGTGGTGGAAGAACGGTCTCAGAACTGTTTGTCTCAATTGGCCATTTAAGTTTAATAGCGAAAGACTGGTTAATGATTACAATGCATCGTAAAAGCTTCAGAAGGAAAGGAATGTTTGTGGACCATTTGTTTCGTGGCAGTTTAAGTTATTAGTCTTTAAAATTGATAAATTTTTTAAAATGGAAACTTGACCAAAAATCTGTCACAGAATTTGAGACCATTAAAACAGAAGTTCAATGCTACGTCTCTGTGTTCTTTCAGTTAATGTTAAGTTTATGGCAAAACCTATATTTAGTCATGGTGGGATAAGAAAGAGTCATTGTTACTTGAGTATGTTCAGAAGTTACAAAGAAAATACTCAAAATTATTTGTTTCTGAGGAGTAGAACAAAATTTAGCTACAGGTTTACTTTTTAATTGATCTAAGCCTTAAATAACTTTTCTGGTGCTTTCTTCAAAAACTGTTTTGAATTGCACAAATACTGGGTAGCAGTTACAGTATTTTGGTGCATTCTGTGATGCAGTGATTAATCAAGAAAAAGTCTACATTGAGAAGAAAGAAGTGTGAACACATTTAACCTTAAAAAATGTTACAAAGAATCTGATGTTGGGTTTCCAACCTTTTGTACACTAATGTTTCTAGTCATAAGCAGAACCAGATTTTTTTTTTTTCTGGAGAACTGATGTTCTGTTCTTTTAAAAATCAAACCCTTTTACATAAATGTTTTCTAATACGTAGTAAGACATTGAATAGCCAAATCTGAAACTTCTGTCTAGAATTACACTTTGGTGCAATCTGAGTGACCCACCAAATGGGGTAGCCTGCACCAAATGGCACAGTGGTGAGACAAGGTGCCTGCTATCTTTTTTTTTTTAACAGGTTGAAAATTTGGATCAAACAGTTAAAGGGGACTTGGGTTTCTAGTTCAAACTATTATTAATCACTAGACAATAATCCCAAGAACAATGTTCTGGGCTATAAGAATACCAGCTGTAACAATTAGGAATTCTGGCATAGAAGCCTTGCTTCAGATTGGTCAATGTGGGCAAGCAGTTAATGGATAATCAGAGCCGACTTGCATAATAGTGCAGCTGTTTTACTAACCTTTCACATGATTTCCCCACAGCATCCCCACCCACGAAAGGTCAAAAAGAATTCAGTATCTTTGAGGGACTAGTTCCATGACACCAGTATGTTTGTTCTGCCTGTAACGGCTGTATTCTCTCGTTAGCTTTCCTTTCCTTCTCCAGCTGTGTGCTTGCTCTGCAGGAACTCATACCTGTACTGCCTGGATAGGTCTGAACTGCTGTTACTTATTTTCATGCTGTTTGTTTGGATCTTTTCTCCTTTTCTGCTTACCTTCCTTCTGTGTCTTAACTGCAGTGAAACCTTGGAGCATTACACACTCTTTTTGAGGGTACAGTTGGAAGCGAGCGCTAGAGAGCTTAATAGCAGGCTATGGAATTCAGTAAAGAAATCTCTGCTGCTTAAATTTTGCTTCTGGAAGTTAGTTCGTGTGTTCCCAAGGCAACACGAAGTACAGAACTTCAAAATGGAGGCAGACCTACTGTTGCCATAATAAAGTTTGAAGTATCTTGCCAAATCTTAGCATGCTTTTTAGTTAAACCTCTAAATATTTTCCAAGAGGCTTTGGTCAAACTGGGTCAGCAAAGTTCTGATTGGGATGAAAAGCAAAGTAGCTTTGGCACAGGCTGCCTTCAACGCGGCTCTGCGTTCCTTAGATTTCCTTCACATTCCTTTGTTAGGCACAGGATGTTTGGTTTGGCTGGCCATGGCCTGGATATGCAACACCCAGTCTGGAGTGCCTCTGTGCACGTTGCTCAGGGCTGTCTTTGGCTGGGTGTACTTGCTCCATGGTAGTTTGGAAAAGGGCTTGTAGTAAGCAACTCATTCAAATCCTTAGGGAAAATCAGGTGTGACCCAGCAGTGCAGTGCGGTGCTGCTGTTATTGCAAGAGGCCCTTGGTCAGCTGTGCATAGATCAGATCTGCTGCCGGAGCTGCTGGGAGGCTGGGTCAAGGTAAAATGGGCCAGCTGAAGAGCAGGGCAAGAGTCAGCTGCCATGGTTTGTGGCAGAGGGACTGGTCCTGCTTCTAGCAGGAGGAACACCCTGAAGAGCAATATTGCATCTAACAGCTTCATGTGCACAGCGAAACACTTGGGAATGCTTCTGCCTGCAATACTAGCAGTCGGTTTCATGCATTTAAAACCTAAATTTTACACACTTGGTTTTCTTTCTTTTTAACTTTTATAGACCAGATCTGCTTTCTATGCACTAATGTAATGCCATCTCAGTTCTTTTATTAATCTGACTACCTGGGGAAATTGTTAAGAGTTTTGTAAACAAAATTTGGGAATAAAACTACTTTGATCAAACTTTTAATAAATGCTCTTAGTTGAGAATTGTATTTGTCTTCTGACTGCTTATTTCTTTAAGCAACTTTTACAGCTGTCCTTAACTCTTTCCTCACTGTCCTGCAATGCTGGTGGTGGTCATACAGAAGTGTGACAGCATGTTGCCATGGTGATGGAGCCAGCTCTGAAGGCAGAAAACTGGCTGGAGTATTGCATTTGTGAATGTTTCCTTTCTAGTTGTTGATGAATGCTTTGCTTGTCCAGAGGACTTTAAATACAGAAATATTCCAGAAATGTATGTGGCGAGGTATTGGGGGATAGAGAGGACAAAGGGTGGTTGGTCTTTGTAGGGAAGTGGAGCAGTGCAGTCATAGCTGGTATCACTAAGTAACCTCTCGCTCAGTGTTGGTTCCCTAGGTGGATAGTTCAGGCTGGAATAAAATGGACTCTGCTCAGACTGCTGCCCAGAGGCATTTTAATTATATCTCAAATCATCTTGTACAAGGCCAATAACGAATAACTTTACTGAAATTGCAAATAAAAGACTAATTAACATTCTGAATTTATCTGTCTCAGTATATTTTGAAAGGTATGGACAAATTTTGAAAAATTTTCTGTAAATGCTTATTTTAAATTTTAGGTTTGATCAAGATAAACCATGTAGAGACAAACTTTGTACTGGACAGGGATATTCTTTTCCTCATTGGTGCTAAATGATTATCTGTTTAAGAGCCATGTCAGTTCAGTCTGATGAATACAACGTACCTGGTTTCAATTTCTATTAGTTCTGTGTTTCTGTAGTGCCCAGAGGGAGGCTGTGGGGTGGAGGATGCAGTGGGAGGGCTGATAAGCTGCCTCCCCAACAGCATCCTGAGGGACCCTGAGCACCGTCCTGCTCAAAGCATCTGCTTCACCCAAAGCTCCTCTTCTACAAGAACTTCTCTCACACATTTCACTGTGAGTTGTAAATTCCTGATAGTATTAACACCTTTGAATTTATTAGTTTCAATAACTCAAATTTTTCGTGTCATCTGACTGCACCGAATAGTACTTCCTGTCTAGGAATTTAATTGTCTGAAACTGCAAATCTTAAATAATAGCCAAACCATAAGCTAAACAGAGGAATAAACTATGACAATGGAAGATAATGCTGGGCAAAATTACCCTTGTCTTGCAATGCTGCTCCTGCTTACCAGGGAGAGGCCTGAAACCACTTCACTTCAGGAGAAAGAAGAAGGCACCTGGGGTGCAAAAGAGCTAAAGAAAAACCTTCTAGATATCCAAACTGTATTGGTCTCCAAGGTACAGAAGCTGGGTTTTTAGCCTTTTCTGAGTCTTCTTTAGTCCCTTCAGATTATTTCTGCATTATAAACCAATTACATAGTTGCCTGCTTTTTTAAAAATCAGTTTACTTTCCCTGTCTACGTATCAGTAATTCTTTGATCCTTTTATGTTTCAAATATTTACACAACATAATTCAAATCTGCCAGCTTCTCTGTACTGGTACAGTGACAGCTGAACCCTTGGAAGCTGCTCAGTGACATACTGAGGAAAGGTGGAGATAAATCAGAGTGGCATACCCTGGTGAAGGGTCTCTGGCCTGTGGGTGGGGGACAGTGGGGCAGCAGTGGGGTGCACACTGCTGTCAGCAATGAGCTGCAATTACTGCAGGTTTTGCTTATTTCTTCCTTTAAAAAAGCAAAACAAGTTGGAAGGTACCTGAGCTTTCATTAGTGAATCACCCCCGTGGGCCAAGCGCATGATTTAAGGATGCAGTAGCAAAAGGTTTGCCCCTCAGTGTGCTGAGGTACTTGCTAAAGCTTTCTCCTGGCTCTTCTCAGCAAAGCAATCCAGAGCCCTGGGCATCCTCCTGCAAGGGCATCTGCTAGCTCAGGCCCAGCACAAGCACTAGTCCATGGGTTAATATGCTAGTTTTTTTGCATTTCAATAGTCGCTGGGAGTAAGCAGAGCCAGCTCACCCCTAACTCAGGGCCCTGCCTGCCCTGCCAGCAGCAGTCACAGTCACATTTTCCCTTTCAGCCCAGTAAAATCTAGATTATTTAATACAAACAGAAGAGCCACACCGTTTTCCCACCCAGGTGCCTCTTCTGCACAGCTCAGCACAGCTGGCAAGGCTGCTGACTCCAAAGCTGCACACAGAGATGGAAAGGCAAGACAAATGTGTCCTCCCAGAGGGGGTTGATTGCAGGTAGGGCTGAAATTTAAAAGGAAGTTTCCAGTTCCTCTTATCTGCAGCCACCTGGGCACATTTTAAGCAAAATGCCCTTTTTTTTTGTTTGATATATGTATATACATCCACATATATGCGCACCAAAATATTATATATAATATATATACGTTTATATAAATTAATAAGGTGCCTACTTAATTTTTTTTATAATTGTGGTTGCCAGACTCCTTAAAATCTGCAGTTCCTATTTTGAAGCTGGATTCTAAGCTAGTTCCTTAGTAAACAAAGTGAAATGCTCCCAAATGAATTAATATTTAGTTATTGATAATTAGTTATTATTTATACATATTATCTTTTATATTATTTGTTATATATAGTTCTTATTATTAAATATTACATTAATATTTAATAAATATTTAGTTTATTAGCTAGGCTGTGGTTCTGCTAATAGGACATGAGCATTTTGGAGAAAGATGTAGAATCGTTGGTGTTGAGTTGTCTCTCATGTAAAGAGTCTTTTATGTCTCTACGTCTGTATGTCTCTATGTTAAGTCCTTTAATAGCCTTTACCAGAGGAAAAAAAGAAAGGAACAGATTAATTTAAATGTAATTAGAAGTTTGTTTGACTGACATTACTCATAACAGTAACTAATATCACCTAGCCTGCTGCAAAAGCACTTTCATGGATTGCAGTACCCTAATTCTTTGGGGAAGGAGGGGGTGTATATATGTGGCTTGGGAGTGGGAGAAGGAAAACCACCCTGAATGGGGGCTCTGCTCTACTGCAGTCACTTCCTTGGGAGGGAAATTCCTGCGGCTCATTCCTGGGCACGCATTCCCCAGACTGCTACACACGTGGCACAGCCGAGGAGAACTGAGATCACTGCCTGTGACGTGACCACCCTGCTCCTGAGCAGCCGCTTCCAGCTCTTGCCTGACACCCACCACTGCCCACCAGCCAGCTCTGGGGCAATGTCACCAAGCCAGCCCTGTCACCTGCCACCTGGCCATCCCGAGATGCAGTGGGACAAGGACAAAACTTCGCTGAAGTGCCAGCTCAGCACTACCAGGCACAGCGGCCGTTCCACTTGTGACTCCAAAAATCCTGTACACGTGTGACGCAGGCCACCACCTGGTCATGCACGGCAATTTTCAAGTTAAACCACAGTAGATTGCAAGGGAAGAAACTGGTCATGAGGCTGTTGTCACCTCCCCTCTCTTCTTGCTGCCCTGCAAGGCAGAGTGAGCTCATTTCCCACCTGGCTCCGTGCCTGCTCTTCAGTTAACCACATCCAGCACAAAGTCGCCTGGAACAAGAACGGCGCGTGCTTATCAGTCCCCAGCGGTGCCTGAAATGTCCCTCCTGGGGCTTGTGGTGGGAGCTGCAGCTGATGCTAGACAGGAACACCTTCACCCTTCACTCATTCCACCTCCGGCTTCGGCTGAGCCGTGCTGCTCCCGGGAGCCCTTTGCAGCCCACACGTGTGGCTCTGCTGAGCCACTCCTGCAGCAGCAGGGAGGCACCCACTCTGTAGGGGCACAGATAGGGAAGCTGAGGATGTGGATGAGCCTGTTCAGAGCTGAGCACCCCAAGGAGACATCACGTGCCCTCAAAACATCCAGTCTGCAAAGAGGTGAAGAAGCTGCAGCCTCCAGCTTTCAGGATAGAAGGTTTTCCAATACTGCATTCCTTGGCACAGAGGTCAAGGCCCAGGCACCAGGCATGGCCACCACACAACGGTGAGTATGGAGTCAGAGGTCCTCTGTTGGGAATCCACATCACTCTTCTCTCTGAGCTACACTTGAAGGGTTAAACCTGCAGTTTAGAAAGGAGACAAAAGCACAGTTTGTTTCCCCAAAGCATTACTGTCAGTAAAATAACAGATCAAGAATTAATGCTTTTTTCTCTGCCCTTTACGTAATAGCAATTGCCAAGCAAGTCTCCCATCTCCCATTTGAATGCCTGGACACCACTAATTTTAATCAAAGGAGGGGAAAGACACCTTTTATTTCTCAGTAGTGCCATGAAGTCAAGGTAAAAGACGGAAACAACATCCTGGAAGGACTCTGAGCAGCATCAGCCGTGGTTTGATGGGAAGAACTGAGAGCACCTCCTCGGTGGAACCAGCAGCTCCAAGTGGACAGCAGATTCCTCTCTGCATCCACTAAATGACATCCTGAGATCCCTGTCACTGCATAAGGAACACAACCTGGGAAGTATGGTCCTCAAAGCTGGTAACCCCTGAGAATCCAAAACCACTGCATATGAAGGCTGTTACTTAACAAAGTGCAAGGGCAATGCACAGCTAGGAGGCACATTGCCAAAGGCCAGCCAAGTGAAGACAATCAGCCACTGCTGCACCATTGGAAACATCCCAGCAGCACTGAGACCATCAAAGGTTGCAGCTTTTAGTGTCTCCTAGCTTAAAATATCTTTCCATTTTTCTCTTGCTTTCATCTCCCAGCCAGAAATAAAGACAAGAAGAAGCAACTGCTCAGTTCAAGCACCATATGAAGTGAAAACTAGAGCAGGGAAGGAAAAGTTGTCTTAAAAACCTGGGATAAGATAGAGTGGTAGATATCTGAGGAAAAAGTGCTCATCACCAGGCCTGTGTTCTACAGGAGGGAGAGAGAGACACATTGAAGCAGGGAACACGAGGACAGTTGGCATGTGAAACAAGTTAGGTCAACCTCAGCACACATCCTCCCTCCCTGCTTGCTTGGTGACAGCAAGGATTACAGGACAACAAAGTGCCATTCAAGGAAAAGCAAGCAGACACCATGTTAAGAGCAGACTCCTCCAGTTCTGCCCTTCCCATCCTGTCCATCTTAGTGAGGCCACAGGACCTGGGAGGGTCTAAGCTCACTTCATCTTCACGTGAAAACCAAACCTTGGGCCTTGTAACAATTCCCCAGTGCTTAGAAACCAGATGGCACAAGGTGTCCCTCCTATCTGCCCATGCTACTTAAGCAGATTATTTAGCCTTGCTGTGCTTGCTTTTCTTAAACAAATTAAATATAACTACTTGCAGCAATTTCTTTTCACGTTAAAAGTCTTCTCAAACAAGAACTGTTCAACAAGCACAAAATATTGTGGCAAGCTCTGTACGCATGAAACCAATAGCTGAGGGACAGCCAGTCCTCAAACTTGTGCATATGCCAGGTTTTCCATTTCAGCAAATATGGACATCATTAACCTACATATGTGAACAGAGGATACCCTGTCTTAACAAGGGAATTCACAAGTGGCCAAAGACCCACTTCATCCTGAAAGAGCAGTTGTTACAGAAAGTCTGCTGGGAAGCATTGCGCCTATGACTTCAATTTCCCCGAACTTAACTCCCTTCCCCTCCTTATGCTGACAGCTGTGCATTATAGAATTGTTAAAGGTAAGAAAACTCCCCTCCTTCTGTTCTTCCTTTGACATGGGTGCAGCCCAGCTCAGTGGAATCAACCTTTCATTTATGCTGCATGTGTGAGACCAGAAACAGAAAAATTTAGCACACAAAGCTGAGGAGTGTTTCCTTTTGTAGCAAGGCTCAAGGTACTTGCCTTTAAAGACACACGTTATTGAAAGCTAAATAGTCCCGTCAAATGACTGCTGACAAGAACTAGGAAATACAGTTTTGAGACTGCATAATCAGATTAAAAGTGAAGATTAAGGGTTTCCTTGGATTCATATAGCTGGAATTCCATAAGCACCATACCTGGAGCCTGAGTTATACTGCAGAAAGCATAGCTGCCTTTCCTATGCTGAACTTAAGGCTTGCAAGGTTGAATCAAATCTTTGAGCCACCAAGGATGGAAGGGAAACAGGCCACAGATATAAAGGAGCAGATAGATGTTCACTTTTCTGAGCCATTCTGACACGAACTGACGGACAGATCACGTGTCTAAAGCTCTTCTGTGCGAGCCAGGGAATCGTGACAGGGCAGTGCTTTTGGGCAGGGTGGATAATGCCCCAAACGAACTGCAAACTCTGCTCACCCTCCTGCTGCATGACAGGGTCTCTGACAACAAAAGGGATTTGCTCTGACTCCTTTCTCTGGACAGAGCAACCTTCACCCAGAGCAAATATGCCAGAGGAATTTCCAGAATCATAATTTCAAAATGACAGATATATATATTTGGGTCATGGTTGGACTCAATGACCTTAAGGGTCTTTTCCAACCTCTAAGATTCTCTGATTTTACTGTATCAAAATGTGTTCTGAAGCCAGAGGACATTGAGAAATGAGACCAGCACCAGACACTGCTGCCTGAGTCAAGCAAGGATTGGGGTAGGTGCACAGCAACAGCTTGAATTCCATGTGTCTCGCTGGTGAGTAATCAGCTGCCCAGTTGATCCAATTGACTCGGACCTCGCTCAAATCCAAGTTCTATTCCTGTCAGTTGCAGGACCAATGCTGATGAGAATCCCACTCCCCCAGCCCACAGCGTATCAGACAGAGCTTCACAGTGCTCAGGCTGAGGTCCATGGGGCAGGTTCCCCACATGTCCCCCACCCTCCTCAGCACTCAGCCTTGTCCAGTGGCCTCCCCCAGCTCTGTAGTGAATGTCAGCCCACCTTACACATGGGAACTGTGAGCCAGTGAACTGGCGAGGCCCTGCTGAAGGCTATGTGATAACTGAGTTCTTCAGCAAGTTTCAAGACAAGCTTTATTTATTCTAAAAGAGAAAAACACCTGCAGGATGTGGTGTTTACATTCAATCTCCTACATAAACTTAAATATTTGTGTGGCACACCTTTCCATAGCCAAGTGTCTCCTACTGGCTGACACTACACCAAGACACCAGACTGTGCATAGTCACTGCACAGCTATGAACACAAGTCCTGAACTCAGTGGAACACACTTTTCAGCTCCAATCCTCTCGTGCTGTCGCGGGCTTTGCATCGTAACAGTTCTTACTCAGTTCAGAAGAACTAAACGCTGTCCTTCACAAGATGCAGATTTTGACTATCCAAAGTCTTCCAAATGAGTGGAATTTTAAAAGCAGTTCTCTCTCCACTTGCATCAGCAAAATCACAGGCTGTATTTAGGTTTCTGAGCATTTATTTTGTGCATTCATCATCTTTTCATTGTGGCAATGACACCGCCACAGAACCCACAGAACAGCTTTGGATCCAGCCAGCATGGGTGTTATCTGGGAAGAGGCTCAGGAGCACAGGGGATCTTGCCACGAAGTCTGGCAGGGTCAGTGCCAATATCTACAAAGGTGTTTTAACAAACTTCGTCTCTTCTTCAGAAAACTCTGCTGAAATCCGTCTTTGTGAAGTTGCTTTGCCTGAGTACATTTTCCCTGGGAGGTACTCCCCAGACTGAGGCACAGCTTTTAGCTTCTCTGTCTTCCGGTGATTGGTTTTCACGAATCTTAGCAGGTTAACAACAGCAGCTGGTGTGATTCCAGGGATACGGCTGACTGCACCAATCTGCACATGGAGACAGGAACAAGTTAACCACCACCAAACCTACACACTGGAGCTAGTGAGAAATGACATCAAAACCTGTGGGCGCTCCTTCCCCTGACTCTTTCACCCCCACGCCCCTTGAGAAGACAGGAGGGATTTCACGGCTGCTCAGCCCTGCTGCGGCTGAATTTCTCACCGTCTGGGGGCGGTACGAGTCCAGCTTCTCCCGCACCTCTGCGGAGAGTGAGGCATCAATGGCAAAGTAATCCAGGTCGTCTGGCAGCTGGAGCGCCTCATCGTGACGCACTTCCTCCATTTCCTGCTGCTGACTGACTACACACCACTCGTAGGCAGCTGTGGTGATCAGAGGAACAAGAAAGGCGGATATAGATAGATACTCATGTGAAACAGGTTACTTGCAAGAAGTCTTGGAAGCACAATGAGAAATTCCACTAAGGTGGTCAGAAGTTCCTAAGGAAATTTCCAGCCTCATAGATTATAGAGCCTAATTCACATCACTGCTTTGGAAGAAGTCATACTCTTTGATTTGTTACAGGAATTTAGATACATGTGGTTTTTTTATCTTCTCATCTCAACAAAGGATGGTCTATTTGATGGGGCAGTAAGGAGGAAAAAACCCAAAGAGTGATCTTACCCACAGAGTGAAACACCAGTGCATAAAAAGGGTTGTGGCTTATGGTAAAAGTTCACACTCTGATCAGAGTGTTTAATTTCTCTAAGCAGCAACATGAAACACACTAGGACATCTGCTCTCCCTTTACTGAACAAATGTATACAGATCACCACAAGAGAGCCTAATCCTTACACTCTACCTTCTATTTTCAATCTCTCTGCCAGCTCTCTCCATTGAGCAAGCTTGCCCAGGGGTTCTGGGATAGCCTTTGCCAGAATCGCCATGTTGGCATCTTGATATTGAAGGATGTCAAAGGCACTGTGGAGAACGAGAGTAAACATTTATGGTGAAAAGGGGTCACGCTTGTAAGGCAGATTTATGGCTGTTCCAAGCTCATACCTACAAAGTTCTTAGCTTAAGCCAGAACAACTGCAGAGCCAAGCTCAATTCCCTACTATCTCCTCTCAGCACACAGAAGAGCTGCTAAACTCTTGATGAGAGACTCCTCACATAAAATTACAGCAAGACAGAAGGGACAAGGCAAGGGCACCAAGGGAAACCTTTCACACAGACTCCGTTAGCCAGGTCTTAGTCACTGATTAAAACAACAGAAAAGAAAAGATGAGATAAAGTATGAGTAAGGGAAGTAAGGGCTTTTGTGTACAAGAACAGCTACCACTTGACACAGCCTGAAATCAACTGCTACTTTTATCAAGCTTTTAGCAAAGCTGCAACCCACTGCAAAACCATCCCTAGCTGGTGACTCTGTGTAAGGACAGCAAGAACTGTCTGGGCCAGTGGAGCACTCCCTTGCTTTGAGAGCACATGTCAGCACCGGGAAATATGGAATAGTAAAAACACCAATGTCATTCTATAGGCAAACATCAAATGTGTGTCCTCTGAAGGTGGTAAAGTTGGAATCCTGGAGCACTGACAGCTTCAGGAAGGAGGAACAAATGCTGTGAAACCACTAGCGAGATCTACTAAAGCAAGCATAGGTCAAGCCAGAAAGCTCCAGGTGTAACCCTTACCTGACAGGTGACCTGCGATTGCTACTTATGGGAACTCCTGGTAGTAACTGGGACCATTTGGGTATGCTGAACTGAAGTGATTTTAGTGTTGCGATCCCATCCTCTAATGCAGCTCTCATCTTCACTGCTTGTTCATATCGCTGCTGTGACACACACCCAGCTTCTTCAAACCCTGCAGAGACGGATGGTTTATGAGACAAAGGTCTACAGCCAGGGAGGGCTGGTCAGTGCAAGAGCTAGCCCAGCAGAACACCTCTGCGAGTGAGCCTGGCGTCCGCGTTGTCGGGCCGCAGGGACATGCGGAACTCCACGCGGCTGGTGAACATGCGGTAGGGCTCACTGGTGCCCAGCGTGGTGAGGTCATCGATCAGCACCCCCACGTAGCCCTCGGTGCGACTGACGGTGAACGGGGGCTTGCCGTGAGCCCGCAGACAGGCATTGATCCCGGCAATCACACCCTGCACAGGCCAAACAAACCAAACATCCATCGGTCTCTTCTCAGCAAAACAACAGCACGTCTGCCCCCAAAGGCTCCCACGCCAAACCGAACCCGGAAAATACAACAGTCTGTGCCAGTAATCCAGGCTGCTCCCTTCTTGTGACATTATGAGTGTCTGAAGGGCTTCTTAGACCCTGCTGATGTGTCCGGAGACAATTCCCATGTTTCCAATTATACTGACTGCGCAGTCTCCATGCCAAAACACTTGTGACAGGACTTTCAATTACCATTGTTACTGCGATCTTAGTGAGAGCAACTGCAGACACTTCTACAGATACCAGCGACAATATCTTAGGCAAGTCTGGAATCAGGTGAGCAACAAAAATAAGAACATCTCCTGAGCACAAAATGGGCCTAGCAAGACTATCACGAAGGCCAAGGTAATATCCCTGAGTGCTGAATATACAACAGTCAGATCCACCCACCTGAGCCGCAGCTTCTTCATAGCCTGTCGTGCCATTTATCTGGCCCGCAAAGAAGAGGCGCTGAACAAGGCGCGACTCAAGAGAAGCCGTCAGTTGTCGGGGGTCTAAAAAGTCATACTGCACCCCATAGCCTGTGACACACAACAAGACACACGTTACAGGAGGGACTGGCAAGGCAATCCGTGGAGCAGAATGGCTTATCAATTCTATTTACGACTTCTGAACAAGCAAAGGAAAAATCACTGCATCCAGGAATTAGTTTTGCTTCATATTTCCTTTGTTTTGCTACACTCTAAACAAAACCTGCTTTTCACTAACTAGTAAATAAATATGACCAATAGATTCAAAACTATTCATCCCTCTCACCTGGCTGCAACATCTTGGCTTTTTCCAAGCCTGGGACGGATTTAATCACCTGCTCCTGGAGCTCAGGTGGCAGTGTCATGGACATGCCTTGGGGGTAAATGATGTTGGACTCCAAGCCTTCGGGCTCCAGCCACACCTGATGTTCTCGGTCTGGGAAGCGCAGAACCTTTGACTCAAGAGAGGGACAGTACCTGCAAGAGTAAACAGCCATGAGCAGCACCTGACATGGAGGAAAAGTTACTTTCCAGAAATGAAGCAGGAGAGACCCACAGCTCCAAACAGACTGCCAGCTTGTCCCCTTGACAGCCTAGCCTGCATGATGCCACACACTCACCGTGGGCCCCTGGTTGTCTCCCTGATGTGGTTGTTCAGGTGGAGGTTATCGCGGATAATTTGCTGGGCCTTCAGGTTCGTGCGAGTCAGGTAACAGGACAGCTGATCTTCCGGCTGGAAGAGGCCAAAGCCTGGCCTAAGTTAATCTGATCACAACACTGAATCCTTACTAAATAACTCTGAGATCTCCAAGACCTTTCCCACGATGGCTGGCTCTCCCTTCTGGGAGTGGTCAGCAGCGATGTCATACCCACTGTACAGACCGAACATGAGCGATCCGAGAGCTTGAGCAACACGCCCAAAACCAGACCGAGGACTGGACGGAACTTGGGAGTCCGGAATTCAAGTTCTATCCTATATGCCGTACTCCTAATTACAGGACGGGTATTCCCATTAATCAACATGTTACATCACAGCAGTCAAACTGATCACAGGGAAAAAAAAAGCTCTGGAGTTAGAAGAGTAAATGCTGACCCTACAGCTAACAGCAAATTAATGGGTTTGGTGAAGAAAACAAAAAATTCTCTCTCGAAGAAAAAACCCAAACCTCAACACTCTGCAATTAACATGAAAAATTCGAAGTTTGGAAAAAAAACTCATCATGTGAAGTAAAGTATTCCACTGATTTTTTTGAGACAGTCAATAGACTCACATTCAAAATAGTGATAATGTAGCACCAAAACTTTAAAACTGTCGGTGAGTTACGCAGTAGTTATCCAAAGTCTTGTGATTTTACATGGTTTTGATTTAGATCTGTGTTGGCTGAGTGTCAGTACAAAACCCTGAGAAATCAATTCACTGCACCTGCAGAAACTCCACGGACTCATATCCCTTGGAGAACTTAATCAACAGTTGAAGATCAAAATTTAATAAAGAATTGTTCAATGTTCGTCAGATAACTTGAGATGAATTAGATGCCATAGAGCAAGAAAGCTATCTTGAGAAAGTTAAGGAGTCAAAAGCCTATACACGCCAGAAAACTTGATTAATACATTGCAGGTGCAGTAAGGGAGCCGCTTCATAGGCCTGTACACCCCAGAAAACTTAATCAATAGTAATTGTCTAACCAGGACACCAAATTTAACAAATCACTGTTTAGCTCGATAAAACCTGTGTTATCCATTAAACAAAGACAGATAAGCTCTTCTGGTAGTAATAAAAGAAAGAGAACACCTATGCCATGATGCAATAAATTGGGCAGACTTCTGGAAGCGTCTATAAAAAATCCTGGATGTTATAGCATATATAAATGTCCGAAAATTGTTGTTTCTTTGAACATGTTTATGGTGAATAAATTCCTGATACGTTCTCAATTTTGACTCAAAATTGTTATTAGGAATGTTTGTCTAACAGCTTTTTCCTGTTAGATTTAAAACTCTTTGTTTCAAAACCTCTCCTACACACACCAAGGACTTCAAGTGATACTACTTTTGCCCTACCCTGATTATAAAAGGTTATTGCAATTCCTATCTCCTCTGGGGCAAATTAACTCCTGATACTTAACTCTGTGCTGTTTAACTACATTATGCAAAAATAGCTAATTTTCCAAGATTTTCTTCAGAAAATGGAACCTCTTCTGCTTTTAAGTTACTGTTAACCTGCCACCTCTCAGCTCTGTGGATAAATTCATCCTTTCTCTCTCCTAGTCAATACTACAAATACTCTCTAATTTCAACATTTTAACCTTATTCCAGAGCTAAGATAAGAAGCCAGACACTGTAAATCTCCACAATACAGTGTAATAGTGGAAGATTTTGTAAAACCAGCCATGTAACCAGCACATGAAGAATAATACTAGTACCACTATCACATTTCACACAGCTCTGACTCCAGAAGAAAATTCAGTTCTCAAGTTGAGAAGTGAGAGTAAAAAGGTATTTGCTTTCAAAAGAACACAAGTAACTCCTCCCTCGCATTGAGAGTCCTCAAAAACGTAACGCCTCCAGCACAAATACATCCCAGCTGCCTTCCCCAGCCACCAACTCCCTGGCTGGCTGTGAGCACAGACGTTCCCAGAACCACTCCCCACCCAGCTCTGTGTGCATTTGATGGGTGCTATCCCACCTTGATCCACACGGCCTCGCTGAGGAAGCTGAAGGGCACTGGAGGGTTGTCAGCAGCACGTTCCTCCAGACCACTGAAGTCAATTGTATCCTTGGCAAGTCGGGGCGGTGTCCCGGTCTTCAGCCTGCCCACAGCAAATCCCAGTTTCTCCAGGGTGTGAGCCAGCCCGATGGCTGGCTGGTCCCCCAGCCGCCCCGCCGGGTGCATCTCCAGTCCAATGTGGATCATACCCCTCAGAAACGTACCGGTGGTCAGGATAACACTCCTAGCACGTACCGTGCTCCCATCCCCTGAAACAGCAAGTTTTCAGAGATGCACTCACTTTAGTATCAACAAAGCCCCGGAATTCTGGTGCTTCTATCCAAAACTAGACTAACAGTGTTCACTGGGGGTTTATCTGTCTTCTATTACAAAATAATACCAGCATTTTCATAACAAGAGCATCAACAGTAATAACTACAACAAGCAGCATGTAGTTATTTCTATTATTTCTATTTATTTATTTATTATTCCTAAGCAAGTTACCCCTAACAAAGAAAACCACTCCTGGGAAAAATCCAGGCATTTACTTTGGAAAGCTTGTTTATTAGAACAGCAAGGGGTAATGAAGTACAAGCCTGTTATTAATAGGGCCCCATGGTCCTGTAACATTGAGGGCAGCATACACCATTTACCAAAAAAAATCTCAAAACACTGCATGGAATTCAGTATCACTAGCCTGAAGAAAATTAACCTAGTTGACGTCCCAGTATACTACCAATCCAGGTATTTTTGACATTGTATTACTTTGTATTGCACACATTAACCTGGTTTAGTTTCTACTTTCCTTAAACCAGCTCTAATGGCTAATTCATCTTTCTCACTAATGAATTAGAATTGTATAATTCATCTTTCTCATCGTTGAATCAGAAATACTTACCCCAAAGGCTGCTCTTAGTGTGGAGTAACTGACAGCACTTAGTGAGTTACTAGCACATACCCAGAACAACTCCTGTGACTTGGCATTTCCCAGGACAGCCTGGTTCTGGCTCTGTCAAGAGAAGATCCTCCACAGATGCCTCACGAACCGTCAACAGTGGTGTGTTAAGGATTTCTTTCTGTCATGAAAGGAGTTACTGCAAAAATCTAGGAAGTTATGAGACATACAGGCAATCCCAAACCCTGCTGATTTCTGAAATATCTGTTACTTCCATTCTCACCAGGTCATTTGGCAGACACTCAGTTATGGTACTATCCTGGTCTATCAGGTGGAAGTTTTCATTCACATAAAGCTTTCGCTCAAATAAACTACATGGTCATGAAGGCTGACCGGTATCTAAAACACCAGAGGATTTTTTAAACTATGCTGAGCTCCAACAACTTACACTGCATCAAAGTACCAAACAGAAAGGTATCTAGGTTTGATAGATAAATAATGAAAAGCAAAACACAGCCCCTTCCTCAGTGGTGTATCCCGACTCCCAACACCCAGGAGTCCGCCCGGCGCGGCCCCCTCACCTGCATGTTCTCCTTGTAGAGGCCGCGGTCGATCTGGGCGCGGAGGCCCCACACGGCCGGGCCCTTGCAGCGGTTCAGCACCTTGTAGTGAACGCCGGAGCGGTCGCACACGCGGCCGCACAGCCCGTCCAGGGCGTCCACCTCCCGCATGAGGTGACCCTTCCCGATGCCGCCGAAGGACGGGTTGCAAGACATTTCCCCTGCGTAATGACACAAGGACGCCCTCAGCACCGCCCAAGGGCTCCCGCGATCTCCCCGGCTCAGCGCCTATCCCCACGCCGCGGAGACCCGAGGCGCCCGCGGTGGCTTCCCCCGCCCACCCCGGGACCCCGCGGCGGTACCGATGGTGCCGATCCTGTGCGTGAGCAGCAGCGTGCAGGCCCCGCCGCGAGCGGCCGCCGCG
>WAAG01024287.1:669-16790 GCA_013390105.1 Tichodroma muraria
AGATATAAGCACATAGGATGTATAAATTTATTAGGAAGAAGGGAAGAGCTTGAAGGGGACTTTAATTGCTCGATTCCTGGCTACATACTAACATAACTGCATTTTTCAAATGGTACAAGGCTGTTTTTCTGTGGCTTCCCTAATACAACTACTTTTTCTCAGTACTGTTTTCTGACACAAACAGGATGGATTCTATCACTGAACTTTTGTTGGTCTGAACAACGACTGAAGCAAAATTTTACTGACTTGACTTCCTGATTAAGACTTCCTGATTAATAATAATTTATGTGTCCTAAAAACAAACAATAAGCTCTACAAACAACCAAAACCACAGCAGTGTTTTTTCAGATCCAATACAGAGTAGCAGAATTTGCTACTTCAGTTTATCAGTTCTTAAGAAATATCCATGTGCTCATTTTCTACTCACATCTGCATCCAACTCTTCAATTTCTTGCAGGATGTTGGGAAATCTGTATGTCCAGAATAGCAGTCGCTGCCTGCAGTGTTTGTACAGGTGAGAGTTGTCTTCCAACAAATTCTGTGAGAGAATATTGTAGGACATGACTGTAAAATCAAATGTTGCCTCACTTCCTGTACTGCTTTGGTCAGATCCTTTATTTTTAGCGATTTTCATTGTTTTACTCTGCTGACAGAAATATTCCCAGTGTCTTTTGATGGTTCCTGTTAAAAGCACATGAAGCAGAAAAAAGTTATGTTACAGACCATATAACTTCTTACCACTCTTGGAAATCATTCTACTGACAACTATTTGTCTTTCAAATCCCTTAAATAATTCTAAAAGCTTACTCAATTAGCAGTGATTCAGACCCTCTGCTTAAGATGGATTTTATATAAGCATCAGTAAAAAAAAATTAAAAAATCAATCAAACAAAAACCCCTCGACCTCAAAACAAACAGCACAAAACCATTATATGCCCTGGATTTCAACTGCTTTGAAACTAGGGAACTAGCATGTTCTAAGGAGAATGTTGCAATCAGACTACACTCCCTGCTCCAGTAGAAGGGTTGCCAAACTGGTGAGCCAAATCCAGTCTGTTGAGAGTCTTACACTGCCTTGTGCCACTGCCTCCTCAGCAGAAACGGTGCATGCTAGTCTGGGATACATTCCTTAGGGCAGCATATGGGCACCCTGTTGATCTTTCTATCCATGACTAACAAAGGGTTAGGAATCCATCAATCACTTCTAGTCCGTGTACAGTCTGTAAAACTCAGCCATAAGCTGCAACAGGGTCTACTACAGGAGTCCCAAAACAAATAATGAACACAATTTTCCTCAGTGAGTTGAGAAATTAAGAAATTAAGTCTCGGAATTACCAAGAACTTCTGAAAAGGCTTCCTTCACCTTTCTGCCATTTTTAATTTCATACTTACTATTAGCAGAAAAATTCATAATAACATATCTGCCCATCATTAAGCATCCAATTACTTTTTAAGAAATGTATTTCTCCACTTAAAAACTCACAGAGATGCTTTTCACCCTTTATATCTGACCTCATCTGAGAGCAAGCTGAGGTTCAGCTACCTGTGCTAACAACCAGTGGCAGACTGCAGCTATAGCTGTTACCATCTGTCCTATTTGGATAGTAATTTTCATTGCTGTGCTTAGATTATTCAGGACTTCACAGTGTTTGCAATGAACACAGCAAGGCTTTAAGTTCTGTTTCTATGGTGGGAGTGAAGCCACATTGCCTCTCAGCAGGTATCTTTAATTAGCAGCACCTTACAAAGGGTGACTGGGAAGGGCCACAATGCCAACCACACTCTCAGATAAAGGTATGTCAGGCAGGGTTAAGAGAGGACTCAGTAATTAAGGCACAAAGCAAAGGCCCTTCCTTTGGCTCCTGAAGATGAATACGATGTTTCTAAGCTTATGGTATTTGTGTCCAAAAATCCCTTTGAGATGCTGATAGCATCTACTGCCCTTTTTAGTCACAATACAATTTCCAGTTTATTTTGCTAAGGAAGTTATTTATGCAAGAGGGCAACAATTTTGACTGTGACCCTCTATTTGTCTCACACTAGACAAAACTGTAAATATGCACAAGACTCAGTAAAATATTTGGATGCTATGTACAAGATTGTATCTGTAATAAGCTAACACTTTGAAGTTTCATGGAAATTTGTTCCTGAGCCCAGTAGACAACTCTACACTTCTTCCTGTACTTATCACACGTGCTGCTTCTCTGTCAGATGTGATCTGACACAAAACTTGCCAACATGCCAGTGGCAGAGTACAGCTGTAAGAACAAAATCACACAGTCACACTGGAAGCAAGCACCATTAAAACTCAGTCCATTAATTCTCACTTTTCTAGGTCGCAGATGACTCAACTGGTCTGGAAAAGAAACCAGTTCAGGTCCAGTAGGGTTTATGAGCTCAGGTAGAGCACAAGATATGAAGCTATACAATTGCCAGCCCAGCTCAGCCCTACAGGAAGTCAGCCAAATATTTTTGCATTTTTGACCTTCCAAGTTAATAGACATCACCTGGTGACAGAGACATGAGAGAGTGTTGTCAGAACCAAGCTCAGGACTCCGCAAGTTGGGCAATCCCTCACACAACTGACCGTGCTCTACTGCCAAGTGCAGTGAACCTAGTTCTGGTAGGCTGCTTGACAGCAAAAAATACAAGTTTGCAGACTAAACAGCATTACAAAATTGGACCATTTTTAAGACATGTTTGCCTGAGAGGGGTGCCAAGAAAAACAGTAACTCAAAAGGAGAAGGCACTACTGCTCATAACTCTAAGTCATTTGGTGTATTTAGCATTACAAATAAACACGGAAAATGAGCAAAGAGCTTCTTTTACCTTTCTCGCTGCCATGTTTTTCTTCATTCTGTGCTACAGAAAGACAAGATACTTCTTTCTGATTAGACAAGTTTGTTTCCTGTTCAGGAGTTGAAGTATCACCCTGGCCACTGAGTCTTCTCTTCTTTGTCAATGGTTCTTCTACCTCAGATTTCATACTGGGGTTGGGTAGGTGAAAGCAACAACTTTGTGTGTAGTTATCAAGATGCCAATTAGAGTTCTGAAATTGTCTCCAAGGTCCAAAAAAAGGAGGGAATCTCCAGTTTGCTGAAAAATCAGCTGAAATAGGGAGTGGAAATGAGGCCCAGGGAGGATAGTGGCCAGCCCATCTCATACAGCTGGAAACTGGGCTGTTCAAGGCGAGTATCTGGGAGCCATTCCAGTGGGTGATCCAGTCTCTGCCCAGCCTCTGCACATGGCGGGGCAGCATGGAGTGCCTACCAAAAAAGCACAAGTTTCATAACTGGCACACAACTACATCCGCTTGCAGAAAGCTGTGGATGCAAAGTCATCCTGGTCACGACTTACACAAGATACTCCTTCTCTACAAGTTAATGCATACAAGATATTCAAACACTTATACACAAGGTATTTATGTAAATGTTATGCAAAGTGGGACTTTACAAAGTAATCTTGCATCCTTCTCCCCCCCTCAGATTTACAAGCGTCATTTAATGTCCAAACTCTATCCATCTCAAATTTACAATTTATTTTCTGCCTTGTTGAATTCAAGTGCCAGATCTTTCAAGCACTCAGAGGAATGACCTTTACAAAATGTCATTTTTTAATGCAGCATTAACTTTATCATAAGGCTATTTGTAAGGAATGAGAAGACCACTTTCCTGCAAGCAGTCAGAACTTTGTTTGGAAAGCCATTGATTTGGCTCAAATCCCAATGCCAACACGACAGGAAATAAAGGTACTAAGTCTCAAGGCATCACTAGCACCAGCTTAAGACTAAATCTGTATTCTTATTCCTTTTCCAGGAAAGCAAACCACAGCTCACCAACTAAAGCCATGAAAAAAGGGGTTTTTTCTTTCTTTTTTTCTTTAGAAGAAGAAAGAAATCTATCTCTCAACAAAATCACGGGAAGGAAGGCTGAGTGACAATAATATTTCAGCTTCCTCACTGTTTTAAATAAGGTGTATTTTGAGCTTATAAGCGAAAGATAACAAAGCTTGGTATGCCTGAAGTTGCACTGAAGTGAGAACCTCCCAGCGGCCATTCAGCTGAGCAAATAAGCAGAAATACAGAATCACTGAATCACAGAACATGCTGAGTTGGAAGGGACCTGCAAGGATCATTAAGTCCAACTCCTGGCCCTGTACAGGACACCCCAAGAGTCTCACCATGTGCCTGGCAGCACTGTCCAAAGGCTCCCTGAACTCTGTCAGGCTGCCTGTCGCTGTGACCGCTTCCCTGGGGAACGTGTTCCAGTGCCCAGCCACCCTCTGGTGAAGAACCTTTTTCTAATATCCAGCCTAAACCTCCCCTGATACAACTTCAGGGCATTCCCTCGGGTCCTGCCACCGGGCACCACAGGGAAGAGATCAGCGCCCGCTCCTCCTCTTCCCTCCATAAGGAAGCTGTAGACTGCCATGAGGCCTCCCTCAGTCTCCTCCAGGCTGAAAATGACCTCGGCCACTTCTCACATAGATTCTCCTCAAGGCCCTCCACCACTTTCACTGCCCTCCTTTGGACACCCTCTAATCGCTAATACAACTTTCAGCAAAACCCGCTTGTCCTGAAATAACCCTCTTCCGCCACAGCGCACCAGATGTAGTCGGGCAGACACAAAAACAAAGCACCACCCCCCCGCGGACACCACAGCATTACTATGNTACCCCTCACGGGCCGCGGCCGTGCCGCGCCCTCCCGCTCGCTCCTGGGACTTGTAGTCCACGGGCCGGGCCCGCGGCCATGTTTAATCCGGGCAGCCGACGCCGAGGCCCGGCCGCCATCTCGGCCCCGGGCGGGTGACGCCCCCGAGCCCGCGCTCCCCGCCCGGGCCGCGCCCGCTCCGGAGCGCACTGAAACCGGCGCGGAGGCAGCCTCATTGCGGGCTTTCGAAGAGTTTAAATGGAGGCAACACCGTGTTCGTGCAGTAGTTTCTTCACCCAGAGAGTGGTCGGGCACTGGAAAAGGCTCCCCAGGAAAGCGGTCACAGCACCAAGTCTGGCAGAATTCAAGAGGCATTTGGACAACGCTCTCCGGCACATGGTGTGCCCCTCGAGGATGTCCTGTGCGGGAGTTGGACTTTGATGATCCTTGTGGGTCCCTTCCAACTCAGCATACTCTGTGATAGTTTCCATATGTAGTCTTTTCCGTGGGATCACCGTGTGTTCCTGCAGGGTCAAGGGGGCTGAGAAAGAGCTGCCGTATATTTCAAGGTGCTGTGGAATATTTCAAGGGCAGCAGCACCATTCTTAGTGTTTGCAAAAAAATCCCCAAACCCCACTCACCCAAGNCATGAAAGGCACTGAGAAACTGCTCCCTCCTAAAGCTCCGCAGCCCCCCACCCCCGGCAGCAGAACGCCGCACGCCGCGCCGTGCTCTGTTTACCGCGGCCCTGCTCGGCCTAATGGCGGGCATTTAACAGCAGCGCCCCCAGCCCCGGTTACCTCCCGGCGGGCCCGGGACCCGNTTTCGAAGAGTTTAAATGGAGGCAACACCGTGTTCGTGCAGTAGTTTCTTCACCCAGAGAGTGGTCGGGCACTGGAAAAGGCTCCCCAGGAAAGAGGTCACAGCACCAAGTCTGGCAGAATTCAAGAGGCATTTGGACAACGCTCTCCGGCACATGGTGTGCCCCTCGAGGATGTCCTGTGCGGGAGTTGGACTTTGATGATCCTTGTGGGTCCCTTCCAACTCAGCATACTCTGTGATAGTTTCCATATGTAGTCTTTTCCGTGGGATCACCGTGTGTTCCTGCAGGGTCAAGGGGGCTGAGAAAGAGCTGCCGTATATTTCAAGGTGCTGTGGAATATTTCAAGGGCAGCAGCACCATTCTTAGTGTTTGCAAAAAAATCCCCAAACCCCACTCACCCAAGCAAGTATTTCAACATTGTCAGGTTTTAAAATGCAGCTGAAGGTGTTCTGCTGAGGAGAGAGATGGGTGGGAGACCTGCCCGCCCTGCAGACCCCGCTGACAGAGCCACCGCTGCTTACCAGCTGCAGAAACAATCCTCCAGCTCTGCCGATGTTGCTTGAATAAGCACTTAGAACGCGTTCTTGAGGTCTTCTGAGGACAGAGGAAATGCTGGCCCTGTTTACTGTAAGGAAACGTAGCACAATGCCTATGAAAAATTACAGTGCTGAACAGTGCAGATGCTGTGCAGGAACTGTAATCAAGTAAAATACTGTTTTTCTGCATGCCTTTTATATCTGACATAAAAGTGACTTTAAGTAACATTTGAAGTTTTCCCAGGAGTGTTAGGGAAGGCTGGAATTGAAATAATGCAGTGATGAACATACTAGTTAGGCACCGTGTCAGATCCATTTTGGGTTTTCCATTTATGGGACACAAGTTACTGGTGAAAGGTAAAAATACCCATCCATTTTCTGTTAAGTTTCTTCACCATATGAGAGTAAAACTACTAGCCCCATAACACACATGTAGTAAAGGATCTCCCAACTGCATTTTCAAGACCATCTTGTTTCGGTGGTTTGTTCTTTTCTGAATTTTTGTTTCTTGTCTTTTAGATGTATTTCTATGACAGAAGACAGTAAGCCATAGCTATAGCAACAACTGCTGTTATTTCTAGAAGCAGAATCTGCACATAACATGCAGTTATTTTCTGTATTTTGACCTGCACAGGGATACCCAAATTGATCTGTCACTTCAAAGGTTTTTACATAGTACTAATCACAGTAGTGATGCTGAGAAAAAAAGAAATCACAGAAGCTTTGGGTTTTAATGAAAATGAAGATGTGCTGAAAAGCATGAAAGTTGTGTAATAGACAAAACAGAAAAAAAGGACTAACCTATTAATATGATGCAAATTGTTTCTCATCTCAGTGTTGCTAGATTTTCTAGACTTGACCTAGAGAAGTCTTAATAAGCCAGTAACAATTAATTGTGGATTTTTTATTTTCGTCTAATTACTATTTTGTGTTGGCTATACCACGTGAAAAGATATTCTGCCGGATTAGGTATCTCCAAATTCTCATTTGTTAAGTAGAAGCCAAATTATTTTATGAGTCATTTGAGCTTTTGAAACTCCCTAGTGAATGGAGGCTACTGACTCACTGAGGGATGCTTTGATTGATTACGCTGCACATAAGAACAGCCACGGTGGCTCAGATCAATGGCCCACTGAGCTCAGTTTCCTGCTTTCTAAACGTGGTTAGCAGCAGATGCCTAGAAATGTGCAGGGGCTGGGCAAACTTCAAATGAACACTCTCCCTGCCTCTTGCTGTTTTCAGCTCCATGCATTTCCTAAGCCTGATGTGTTTGTCTCTTTAGTTACTCACTGACTCTCTCCCCCAAGTACTTGAATTTGCAAACTTTTGATAACTTAGAGAACTTCCATGAAGTTCTATGTACCAGCACAAGATGTAAAAGACATGTTCTTCCTTCTCAGAAGATAAGTGAGAGTGACAAGTGAGCTGCTAACAACCAATGTCCTCTTTCTTCCCTCTTCCTTAAGAAAATGTTCCACAAAGGAGAGGCACTTGCTTGCTATGAACTTCAGTACAAGAAACTCTCATCTTTCACAAAGACACACGATTAAGTATTGTTAAATACTTTCTGTCAAAAACCTTCATGAGAGCAGAGATATTAATAACCTGGTAAGGGAAAGCTGTTTTTTTTTTTTTTAAACATCTGCAATTAAATGAATGAAAGCACAGTGATTAAAAAAATAAACGAAACAGTTTGTATAATCTCAGGTGTGAGATCTACATTGGTACAGACCCCACTACAGAAAAGAAATCAAAGGTAATCTTACAAAAGGACAAGGTTCTGTGGCACAAAGTTATGCTCCTTAGAACTGAAGCAATGCCCCTCAAACCCTGGAGGGTTTCCTTCGTTTTCCTAGAACCGAAGTGTTCCGCAGACCTGTGCACGCACGAGAGCCCATCCGCAGGGAGAAGTCCAGGTGCGGCTTAAAGCACCTGGAGGAGACACAACGCACAAATCTTGGTACCATCAAACTTGCCTTTCTGGTAGCATTCCTCTTTAAAATCCGTGAGTCATTTCTGCGTTACAGGCCTATGGATTTAGGGCAGCATAGCTTAAAATAGCCCACGGCAGACGCTGGGAGCGGCGTACCAGGGGTTCATTACGGATTTGTAGATGCCACGGGCGCCTGTGTGAGCGAGGGGCTCGGCGGTCAATCCCCGCCAAGTGTAAATCCCCCACGGCCGTGCCCTTGCAGAACACCTGCCGGGCTGTGCCTGNCTACACCGTGACGGAGCCGCGCCGCCACCCCCGCGGCCACACCGTCTACAAGGTCACGGCGCGGGTGAGTCGGCGGCCGCCGCCCAGCCCCTCGCCCCCGCGGCTCCGCGCCCGGCCTGCCCCGCATTCGGGCTGTAAAGCCGCCGCTGGGTGCGGAACAGCGCCCGCGGCTGCCGTGCCCGGCCGCGACGTGGAAGCGCCTGTGAGGGACACGGGTGGGAGGGAGGGAGGGTAGGTGGAACACGGCGGCCCCTCCCGGGCCGAGCCCCGGTCGCCTCCTGCAAACTTGTAGCCTCCGCAACGCTGTAATGGCCTCAGACGCGCTTTGCAATTGTCTCTCGGTTTCCTTGCTGTGCGTTGCAGGGCATGCGAGAGTAGCTTAGAAACGAACAGCTCTTTTCCCTCCGTTCTTCCGCCCAGATCTCGTGGCTAGGTTGCAGTGGGATTGCCCAGCGTTCCTGGCAGCCCCGCAGCGCAGCGCTCGGGAGGAGCCGCGAGGGAGCGGAGTGCGGGGCTCTGCACGCCCACGCTGGCAGCGGGGCTGCCTGAGCCGCGCATGCAGGCCGAGCCTGCCCGGGAGGGTCCAGCCCGGGCGGGCAGAGCGCTCTGGGTCAGTCAGGCCTAGCACGAGAAGCAGGAAGGCTGCTGCAGATGTTGGGAGAGCTGCTGTGGTGCTTGCTGGCTTTGATGAAAGCTCCGTCTATTCTCCTAGGGAAATTCCTTGCTTTCTTTTCTCTTCCACTTTCCTCTTAAACCAGAAAAGGGAGACGAGTAAGTAAATATGTGGAGATAGGTTCAAGAGGAGTGGCACTTTAGCTCACAGGTGTGGTGAGATATATTGAGACCATCAGAAAGTGTCACAGAGAGACAGTTTCTTAAATGACCCATGATCTTGTAGTTACTGCAGCTGTAGACATCCTGCCTGTGAAAGCAAGGTATGCTTATAAGCACCCTCCTCTTAATTCAAAGAATACGGAATTCTGTATGTATAGAGAGATTGTTATGTCAGGTTATTATGCCTATGATCAGTTTGTATGACTTGTAAAATTAAAAAACAAAATTTGTCATCTATCTATCTATCTATCGCTCCAAGTTCGCCAAGCACAAATATGGGACAAATATGTTTAAACTGTTCTTTTTAGTCCAATACAACTTAGTATTTGTGAAGAGGAAAAAAAAAATTGCTTTTTCCTATGATGCTGCAATTGAAGAAGCCTTTCCTGAAATAGATGCAGAGAGGAAAACAGTGCCGTCACATCTTTCTGCAGTTGCTCTTGATGGCCCAAGTGTGTGTGTGTACTAAAAAGTTGTGTTAGTTAAATAAGGACCAATAGGAATGAGCCAAGACTTCTGATGCTTATTTTGCTCTGGTGCTTTGTTTTTATTGGCTAAAGCCAGTTAAATTTTTCTGTGATGTTTTGGTTTCTGTAGAATTGTTCAAAATCAAGCTATGGCTAACTAGCTAGGGATGTCATTCTCTCTCCTTGTCCCATAAACTGTAGGTGCTCTGGTGCCTTTCCAAGTGAGGCAGTTCAGAATCAGGTGGTGCACTTGATTTAGCACAGAGCAAGGAGCTGATCAGTCTGTGAGCTGTCCAAATTCAGCTGACCTAACCAGAGATCATTAGTTCTTTTACAGTGTTTTGGTAGCTAAAATCCTCAAAGTGAAAAATTATTTCATTTTTTTGCAGCAAAGGATGCTTTACACTCACAAGTGTAGAAATATAAATAACTTCTGTTTCAGCAGGGCTCTGTCTGGTAATCTGCTGTGTAGTACTTGAAGTGAGGTTTTGGGAAATTGAATAAAATGATTTAATAAGGATTCAGTGTATATATCGGATATCCTTTCTGTTTCTTCCCTCCTATTCCTCCCTGCTGTTCCTGCAGTGATCTGGCTCCATGGTTGATATCACAGCACTCCAGCTGTATTTGCTGAGCATCAGCTCAGCAACTTTGGGGGACCGCCAGGAAAAAAGTGAGGTGGATCTTCCCTTTGTGTTGAATATCGTTCTGGCTGAGATCTAGGGTAGTCAGTACGTGTTAGTGGAGACTTGATTTTCCTTAGTGCGGTATGTGAGTGAATCCTTTGTGAAATGAAGTTAAAGGAACTTTCTGTTTCAGTGTAATATAGATAAATAATCATGGATAAGAATGCACTTGTTTAGTGTGTCCTAAACATCTGGCTCAAGGCATAACTACCCATGAAGTCTCCTCTGAGTGCTAAGGGGGTTTATCGTTATTGCAGCTTTTTTCTTAGAAGTTTTATTTGTATAGCAAAGAATATATATTTTATTTACTTGTAAACTGTAACATAATTGTAAATGCAAACAAGATTAAATGAATACTGGCTTTTGAATACCCATTTCCAAATGCTAAGAAACAGATATTAGCAAGTTGTGGTATGAGGAGGGTTCGTTAACGATACCTGAAAATATAGGCCACTAATAAAAGTTCAGAGAATTTTTAAGATTACAATTATTAATAATAATTAAAATTCTAATGAGTTATGTCAGGTGCCTGCAGGTCAGATGAAGAATGGGATGGTCTGAAGTATTTTTCTCGATGTTGATCTGTTTTCAGAGTCTAGTGCAATAGTTACACATTGCTTAGCTCATTGGTGGGTATCCTAGTGGTATTTTTGAAAATAGGTTAAAGTTGCTTGTATTACAGATTTGCAGAAGGAACTGACTGCACTGATCCTTGTGGAAGGATTAAAACCAGTACATGGAAAATTTAGGGGTTTGAGTCATCTTTGCCAAGTCTCTAGGTTGACTATAGGTTGGATGGAAGGGGCAGACCTCTTCTGAGATTGACCTTCAGAAAAGGATATGAAGAACAAAGTAGGACAACACATGAATTATTACATACTGACTTAAAGTTGGCATGGCTGGGAGATCTAGAAGGCGGTGTAACATAAGAACAAGTGTGAAACAGGGCCTCTGGGTTTTATTCCAGATTCTTACTAACTGGCTGGGTAATTACTCATCTCTCTGGGTCTCCTTCTGCCCATCTGGTAACTTACCTAGCTGCCAAAACTGTTGCAAGGCTTTAACTAAAGGTGAACTGCAAAGCGAAGCAGTTGGTGTCTGCCCTTTGGTGTTTTCTGTGATGTGTAGCCATGCCTGTGATATTTTCATCCCCCAGCTCTACAGACTCCTTGCATCAAGTACGCCAGCTATTAGAAAAGGAGGTTAGAATTATTTCACCAATTGTATTTATAAACTGCCTGGTAGTGAATGAAAGAGCAACAGCCACCAAGGTTAACATTTGGTAAAGTTGCCAAATGTTAGATTACTCAAGAGTGAGCAAAAATTGAGAAAGGTTTTATCAATGTAGACTGCGCTGGAAGAAGAGGACTTTGGTGTGCAAGGTGAGAGAAAGAGCGTAGAGCTGTGAAGGAAGATGTTTCAGATCTTTTGGGAGATTGCTAGAGAAGGAAACGCTTCTCTTTTCCATCGTGTCTCCTCCAAAATGTGTGAGAGATGAGCTGCTGGGCTGTAATAAGCGGATGGTACAAAATCTGGGAGGCTTTGCCAATGGTTCTTGCGAAGTGGAAGGGGGGAAGAGAGCTAAGTTTGTGGGAAATATAAAAAGGTATGCTATTGTCACTTATCAAGAGGAAAGTGTGGATTCGGTGGCTTCCATCTCAGAGCAACAGCTGCGTGGTGCTTGCGGTATGGCGGGACGGTGTGTGAGTCTCTGGGGTGCAAGTACTGTGGGCTCCCTGCGCTTCCGTACACGCATCACCTCTTCAGAGCATCAATTATTCCGGGGTGTGTCGCTGAGGACAGTCCCAGTTGGATTAAGAATGCCCTATTTTGCTTTAACTAACAATAGACTAATTATTTTGTTAAACAGCTTTGGCTCTTAGGATGAAGGATATACTGACTTGCACAAGATAATTGCAGTTATGAATTAAAGATGTGTCTGTTTGGTTTGTGTGTTTGTGGGGATATGCTCTTACTGCTGTTTATAAGACCAGTACAAAAGTTGGATTACATAGGCTTTTGTGATCAATAGTTATTTAAAGAAAAAAAAAATCTTGATGAAATACAGGCTTTGTTATGATGTGCAGCCAAGCCTGATTTTCACTGCAATTTCCCCCTGGACAAAGTAATTTATAATTAATTAGGCCGAGAGTTTTTAAGGAGAAACGAATAGGCGAGGATAGTCAGACATGTCTGCGCTCTGGTGATTGTAAGTAAAGTGGAAATACTGTCTTACTAAATACAAGTCCTCATGTTCTCAGTGAGGTTGTGTGCAGCTTATATTAAGCCAAATAGCCTTAGTGAGCTCCTCTTATTGGGACTAATGTGGCCCTAATATGAATTAATAGGAAGAGACTGGAAAGATGATAGATGTGCTCTACATAGCTTTGTTTTGAGAGATGCCTTTTGTGTCATTCTGCCTAGAATGTACGTCTGTCTTTGTGTGATCACGACTGACTGCTGCTGAAACCCCTCACTGTGTTGTCTTTGGGTATTAGACTTCTCTAAAACTAAATGAAAACTTTCTGAGTGCACACGACCATGAAGCTGTTTGCCTTTTTCCAGATTTTTCTCTTCAGTAATGAATCATTGTGTGTTACTCTTTAACTTCCAAACTGAAAATCCAAGGACTTACGTGGTTTCATTTTTGTTTTGCTTTTCAGATTGTTTCAAGAAAAAATCCAGAGGATGTCCAGGAGGTAACGGTTTAAACTTGTGCAAATGTCTTTATGTATCACATTAAGCCTTTTGAAGCATTTTTGATGTAATCTAGCGGTTTCTGTGTGCCTTGTCGTCGTAATTGAGCTAACAATTTTCGTATGTTTCCACTTGTCTTTAGCTTTCATAGTTAAAAACAGTAGCTAGTGCAACATGATTCATTTTATCCCTCAGTGATGAATGGTGACTTGAAACAAAGTCTTAGGGAGTAAAGTGTCTTTTGATGACAAAACTGCTTTGATAACTTTACAAGCTCTTTTCTCGGGGCTGGAATTGGCAAATTGATGGTTACTTAACTCCTACTGGTAAAATTGGACATCAGTCCTCAATTCAAGTCTTAGGTCTCAGCTGTAGCTACTCTTTTCCTCTTTAACCAATACTTCACTGAAAAGCCTACACCATTACTGTCTGTTAGTGGAGAGGGAGAATGGAGGAATCTAGGAGTCACTGAGAGAGATTAGATTGCAAGTCATATGTATTATGCCTATCTCTCTGAGGCTCCTTTAGTATTTTCCAGTGATATACTTCGACAAAACTTTAAAATTGTTTATTTTTTGCCTCTTCTATGAATAGGAGTCTGCTCTATTCTTGTGCCTCTTAAATACCTCAAAAGTCTGTCACAGGAATCATTTATTGAGAGATAAAAATACACTACATGTGCGTGCGCTGCAGATTTTTTTTTCTTCTTAATTAAGAAACCTTTCCCCTCCCCCTCCCTTGATTTTTTTTTTTTTTTTTCTGGACTAATGACTTGACATGGTTGCTGTTACACTATGTACCTGCAAAATCTTCCCTCAAAAGCACAACCTTATGGCTTTTCAGACATTGTGTAGCATATGAGTACGTTCAGTTTCTGGTGGAGTCTCTTACCACAGTTGAGGAGAACCTGCATAGTTGATGAAAGAAGAGCTCATAACTGAATTAATTGCATCTCTGTGTGGTCAAATGTGAGTTACTGATTAGTGGCTTGGCAGAGGTGAGAATTGGTTAATACCTCTAACATCCCTTTACTGTATCCTTCTTTGAATTCTTGAGAATCAGGCAAGCATGAGCATTTGTGCTTTTTGCATTTTTGTTTTTAAATCTCTAGGAGATTAAAATAACCTATCAGAATCAGAGATGATCATGGATCTAGTTTAGAACTGCATTACTGTAGTTTGTAGCTTGATGTTCACCTTTTCCAGGGAGACTCCTGAATTGAACCTATCCATGAGCACATTCTGCCATTACCTTAATCTTCATTTGTGAGGAAAAGCACTTTATAAGAACTGTTGATGAGTCCATTCATCAAAAAAATATATTGTAAGTGTCTTTCAGCTAGAGTACTGCATGAATTTGTGTTAAGTAAATTTGACACAATAGCAAAACCATATCTTTGAGTTGTTGCTTTGATTTGTGGCTGTAGGTTACCCATGCAGAGTTTCACATGCTCTAGACAATAAGAGGACCTAAATATGAGAGGAACTTCTTGGTAGTTGCCTTTTTCCACCCTGCATTGTACCATATTAATTATTCTGCATGTGATAGCATGTTAGGTGCAGGGTGATTCTGTTATAAGCATCATCTGAAAATAGTTGGTTATTACGAGGACTATCCTAGATGGCAGTTGCCATAGAGGGGATCTGTAGTCGGAAACCCCCATATGTTGAGAGCTTTTCTGTTACATGGCCTCTTACAGTAAAAAAAAAACCTGTGGGCAGCCTTTGATAGAAAAAAAATATCAGCCCCTAACTTGCTCCCACTGAAAATAAATTTACCTCAGTTTTACAGAATGCTTAATGAGGAATTCAGTAGGAAATTTTGTGCACACGACCACCCCATTGCTTCAGGATTGCTCTCAAGCGATCCGCTTCCCACATCCATGTAGGACCACTTAGCTGTGCCTGCCTCCTCCTCCTCCAGGTGTCTCTTAATGCCACTGCTGTGATGTTAATACATTGTTTACGTATGTGCAGCTGCTCATAAGGCTGTGTGCTGTGACCTCAACTCCACCTGCCAGTTTTCTGTCACCTCTTTTGGCTGACCTTTGGGATGCGAGCCTTTCTTTACTACAGCACCTCTCCCACTGCAGCCAGTTAGAACTCAATGTAATCCCAGCTGTTGTTGTTGGGGCAGGAAGGAAGGGAACCTTGTAAGGGCTTTCCTCTTGAAAGAATGAAAGAAATCAGTGTGAAATTTTGTGTGGGGATAGTAGGTACAGGAAGGCCAATAGACCTAACTTTAATGTCCTTGCTTCTGAGGACTGATGGTGACAATGTGGTGTGTGAGGCAATTGCATCAAGGGTAGCCCTGTGGGTTTTTTCCTTTTCATTTAGGAGAAAGGCTTATTCAGTATGAAGCAGATGAGTTGCATGAGTTAATAGAGATCTACTGGCTCTTGCCATGACAAGCACCTTATTGCATTACAAGTCTAATGTATGTTTTATAATATACTTGGTGTGCTTCATTGGGCCTCAAATTACAGTGTGTCCTTCCTCCAAATCTGATTTCTAATGAGGATGTTAGAGTGGGAACTTTGCTAGCTTTGCTGGGCCACATGCATGCAAAGGCATGTTTTCCATGAGCTTCTGAAAGGCTTTAGGATAACCTTGACTGCTTTTGCTATGCAAGTTACTTAGGGATATTTATTTTTTTTCCTCTTGACTGTTGAGTGATTACTTGTAGCAGTGAAAAATGATGCTTTTTTAGTGGAATGAAATCTCATGCTCTTGTTTTCTGGCAGCTTTTCATGTTGTCTCCAAGTACTGACAATACAGTATCTTAATGTTTAAAGAATTCATCATCTTAAGCAATTTTGTGTTCCATATGCGCACTGCTCAAGAAGTGCTAATCATCTACTTCTGGCTATTGGATTAGATAAAAGTATAGCATTGAAAAATTATTATTTCTGGTAGCAAAATGACTAGTTTGCTTTCTTGAGATTCCTCAGTTGTGTGTTACATTTCACTGAGTACCAGCTGTAATTAAGTCATGAGAATGTGAGAATGTTTGCCAATAAGGGAGTCTGAATCAGGGCTGCTGGTTCCAGTATAGCTAAATTTATGAGGTGGGTAGAGTGTTGCCATACTAAAGCTTTGCATATCCACTGTTAACAATCCTCTTACCTTGTATCTGCATCGTTCTGTAGGTAGAACTTGCATCTGCTGAAACTTAGAAGGCCTCTAATTGCAGTATGAAAAAAAACCCCA
>WAAG01024289.1:308-10708 GCA_013390105.1 Tichodroma muraria
GACTGTCAACTCTTAGGGTCTTCTTTGCAAGCACACATAATGTATGTGAGGAAGAGAAAGCAAGAGACAAACGGACACTTTCAGCCCATACTGTCACATTTGGGCTCACAGGGCTGATGCCTGAAGTAGCGATGCCCCCACTTTTTGCTGGATAAAGCCACAGGCAGGTATCAACCTCCCCTTCTCTTTTTCCCTCTTCCCGAGGAAGGGATAGTAGCTGTGATCACACGTAGGCTTATTCTGGGTAAACCCAAAAAGATTTTTTTAGATTTTGCATGTTGAGGTGACCACAACCCTCTGCCCTCTACAAGATTCTCACACAGGCCTGGCAAGGAAGGGACATGAGGAATCAGGCCTGCTTTTGGGTTGCAGAGGGGAAAGATGCTTGGTTGCAGGGAAAGAAGAGGAGAATGGTGATTTTGCCTTGTGTCTTTTTTTATCCTGGTTATATCCAAGAGGTTTTCAGGTAATATCTCTCTGTAGGCTGTGATGTGCAGTACCCCTATCTGTCAAAGTGAGGCCTTGAGCTCAAAGGAATTTTTCTATGTTATGGGAACATGATTCTCAATTCTGTTTTTATCTCTAACTCACTCTTTAGAATCTTATACTGATAAGTAATGATTACTTTACTAAATTAAGGGAAGTGGGTAATGGAGGGATTTTCTAGGAAGCCTACAGAGGACCTTCAAAGGCAGATGATTGAGTGTACTTGAAATAAGCACACAGAAGTGAATAGGATAAATAGTATGGTTATTGTGAAAAATGCAAATATGGTGCTTTGCTGCTTCAAACATCAGGAAAACATGGATTAAATTTAATGTTAACAATTTTTGGGGTAAGCTTCAGAAGGACCATGGCTACAATAACAAGAACAATGCTACTCTTTTTCCTACTGGATTTAGAAAATGTATGCTTGATTCATCCCCCCTCTTCTAACAATCCTCTTCCTGTCAAATATAAAATATGAATACTGGCCTTAGGTCAAATATGAGTAACTCATATCTACAATATTATATAACTGAAGATGTACTTAATATTCTGAATATCTTCATTTGTTCAAGTAAAAATTGCAGAAAGTCTGGACTAGCCAAAAGAATGTTCCTGAAGTATCCTCAAGAGTAGTAGCAAACACCAACATTTTACTTTCTGCTGCTTAAGGTTGTGTATCAAAAATGAAGAAACATGTAAGTTACTTTCTTGAAGGTTAAATCCTCTTGATTCTTGATTACAGTAGTTTAGTACAGAGCAATGAATTTAAAAATTCAATTAGGAGGGGATAGATTTCTAATATTGTCCTAATTATTTTCATTTGAAAAATAAATTTCTTGTTCTTTCACAATTTAATCTTGAAACAACATCTAGTTTTAAATGTTTGCTTTAATCATGGAACATTTGGCAAAGAAAGAAAATTATGTTAGTCAGTTTTAACGTAAGTATATAATACTTCTTTGACCATTTTATCACAGTAGTATAATAGAGACTTAATTGTGATTTTGTTTTAAAAAGCTCATTTTGAGCTCACAACAGGATATTCTGAAAACTGAGTAGAATGACAAAGAAAAGTCCTTTACGTCACTGCTTCTGTGATTCACATAAATAGAGAGGCTCTTTTGTGAGGGCAAAGCTCAGGTGGACTGACTCAGTTTAACTGTAGGACACCATGCACTCAGTTTGATTAACAGCAGTAAAAAATCTCAGGCTGGTTAAACTAGAAACTTATATTTCTTTCCCCCAGAAAGCAGAACGGCAATTTTGTCTCAAACAAATACGTAACTTAAATTTATGACTATAACCAGAAGACTTTCACATACCGTAAAAAATCTAGACAGCTAATGAAGACAGGAAACAAATTAAACACCATTCATTTAAAGACCAACTTTAGATAGAATAATAAACCGGGAGAAAAAAAACCTGCACAAAATAGGGTGATATTACATTAATCTTGTGTAAACTATTTGTACTCAATGGATGGATAATAATTCAGGGTTTTATTTTTGTGAAATATTTTCACCTGGAGATAGCAGCTGTCAAAACTTAAAAAAAAATCTGAAGGCACTTCAATTTTGCTGCTTGATTCTAAACAACATTAGCAAAAGGGAATAAGTGGATTTTTAAGGAGACATATGGCAATTTTTTTCTTTAATCCTGCTGTTTGTTTTAAATCTAATGTTCAAGTGAAACTAAAATTTAAGATTTCAACTTCTACAATTCTGTGTTATCTTTCAGAGATAGTACTAGATTTCTGAAGGGGGGAAGTTGAAGTCAGCACTAGAATTATCTGGCATAAAGCTATGTTTTATTTATATCACAGCAATCAAACATTTATAAAGTCTGAAATATGATAATGCGAAAAAAGAGAATGGGTAAAATGGGAAAGCATCCATCAATGGTTTCAGTTTCCTTTACTTACGTATTTGGTATCTTGCGATTACTACTTATATAGTAACTAATAGCATACTAATAATTCTGGATCTGTCAGGAGATCCTCTTGAAAGGAGGATCATCTGAGAACTTGATCCTCTATTTCGCAGCTTAGTATTCAGCCTGGTAGAGTTGCAAGATGCTGATTCAAAGTGGCAGCACCTTACAGGTACTCCACATACCTGCAAGGGATGTACAAGGTGTGGGGTATGTGGAAGATTTCCAAGTTCTGCTTTTTCTTTTCTGTGTTCTGCTTTCATTCCTCAAAGCTGACCTTTAAAAGACAAGGAATCATTTCTGAGAGTGTTTAAGAAGAACATTCTTCTCTATTTCTTGTTCTAGGTTATAATTTTGGCACTGGTTCATGTGTGATGATGTAATGTAGCACAATTTTCTGTAATTCCCTGCTTCTGAAGTGAGGTTGTCAAATTTCCCCATTATATTAGTTTTAGAAGTGGAATGGGTTCTCATTACTTCTCCCTGTTACTGGGAAAAGTAGGCTTTATCTTTGACTTTCGCTGTTTCTGGGAGTTATGTTGGGATTTTGGTTTTCTTTATAATAGAAGACAAGTTCCTGAAGATGTTTTCTATCCCTGTGCAATATTAAATGTCTCTAGAATTATTAAAGCTGTGACTGCCATTGACCCCTTGGTTTAAATTGGTTGTATTCACTACTCTAGGGTTCTCATTAGTTGGATGTTGTATTACACTTTTTTTCTTAATTTGCCATTTGTGGCAGGCTGCGTATTTGAGTCTAATTTGGAGGATTCAAGAGCTCTCTTTAACAGAGATTTTTCAAAATGTGCTAAGTATCATACTAGCACAGTCCATCTGTATAGGACATTGATCCCATGACAGATCTGAATAATATCTAAAATAAAACGAAAAGTATTTCCCCTGAGGAATGATGAATTCACAGGTATTCTTTTTCTTCACTAATTCTTCCTGCCTACTGATAGCAGAATAATAGGATATGAGATATCTGAGTGAGCAGAACACAAAATCAGAACACTTAGTTGCAAGGAAGTATGAGGCAATATTCCTAGAGCAACATCAGTCAGTGATGTGTCCTTAGATTTTTACTGTCTGTGACTAGAATAAGAGTTGGGTCATGCATGTAGTGTGCATATGCTGGCTGGACACCAGGCACCCACCAAAGCCTCTCTATCACTTCTGTCCACAAGTCAACAGTGGGGAGAAAAAATAGTGAAGGGTTCATAGCTTAAGATAAGGACTGGGAGATATCACTCACCAAATACCATCACAGGAAAAACAGACTCGAACTGGGGACATTAGTTGAATATATTACTGATGAAATCAGAGCAGGAAAATGAAAAGTAAAAACAGACCTTAAAAACATCTCTCCCCACTTCTCCCTCCCTCCCAGCTCTACTTACCCCTTGCCAGCTGCAAAGGGAGACAGGCAGGGGCGTTTATGATCAGTTCATAACCCATTGTTTCTCCCACTGCTCAGGAAGAGGAGTCCTTTCCCTCCAGTGTGAGGTCCCTCCTAAAGGAGACAGTCCTCCATGAACTTCTCCAATGTGAGTCCATTCCACAGGCAACAGTCCCCCACAGACTGCTGGAACATGGGTCACTCTTACATGATGTGCAGGCACGTGTAAGCAGGCTTACACATGCAGGCTTCAGGCACAGCCTGCTCCAATGTGGGTCCCCCACAGGGTCACTAGTACTACCAGGAAACCTGCTCCAGTGTGGGCTCCTCTCTTCACAAGGCCAAAGGTCCCTGATAGGAGGCTCTCCAGCATGGGTTTCCTGTGGGTTCAGAGCCACCACTTCTCAGGCATCCACCTGCTCCAGGGTGGATATTCTCCACAGGCAGGTGAATCTCTGCATCTTGTGCTCCTCCATGGGCTGCAGAGGCACAGCTGCCTCTCCATGGTCCGCAGCGCAGGCTGCAGGGGAATCTCAGCTCTTGCTTGGAGCACCTCCTCCCCTCCGTCTCCACTGACCTTGGTGGCAGCACAATTGTTCCTCTCACATATATTCACCCTGCTCTGGCCAGAACTTCATCTGCAAAATATCCCTTTTATTTCCTTCTTAAATATGTTATCACAGAGACGTTGCCACCGTTTCTGATTGACCCAGCCTTGGCCAGTGGCATGTCCACCTCGAAGCTGCCTTGGTCATTTGCTCTGCTGGACATGGAATAAACTTCAAGTAACTTCCTTCAGAAGCCACTTCTGTAGACCCCCTGCTACCAAAACCTGGCCATGTAAACCCAATACAATGCAAAAGGAGTCTTCTAAGTAAAGTTTTCAGCTGTCGATAAACAGGTTTTTGTGCATTTGAAGTAGTCCCAAGCTCCAGTCAAATTCTTTAGGATAGCTAGAGACACATTCAGATGATTTCATATGCATGAGCAGCCCACAGGTATTATGGTGGAAGACAAATTCTTTTACCACTGGTTTCCTAAAAAGATAGTTGCCCTCGTACCTGTGATATCTCTGCTATATTTTATAGAAGACTGGAAGGTGAGGACATTCTCAGTTTTACATATAGAACATTAAGAGCCATTATGGTAAAATAGGTACTGTCCAGCATTGTGCTGTTGGCATTCTGATAAGGCAGCTTAGAGAAATTTAACATGTCACCCAAATTGTGAAGGTGATGAGGAGAATCTACAATCTTTCTGTGTAGGTAAAGGTAGAAAATTTGGGCTAGCAGCAATTCAGTTTGTGAAAAAGCTGAGATGGAGGTTTAAAGGGGAGAGCGGAGAGACTTCAGTACAAGCAGAAACCGTGTTGACCTGGATGTTGTAATCTCAGCAATGGATATCAATATCCTATGGTCCTAGGTTAGTAGTTATCTGTTTATCTTCAATAAAGCTCTCTTTTGATTGCAATGTAACACTGCCGTGGCTTTTGTGTGGTTTTGTGTGAGTACACTGACCTGGAAAGAGAGAATTGTAGATCTGGGTGCCTTCTGTTGTTCATGGGCATAGTCTTGTGACTCAGTGCCCAACCATCTCCTCTGCACCGAAGAACACTCAGTTCAATCTACTTAGAAATCAAAATTAGCTCAGCCAGTTAGAGGATGACTCAAGCACTGTCATCCATGGTCACAGGCTAAATCCCTGTATAAGCCATTCACTTAAGAAAGTTGTGACTCCATGATCCTTGTGGGTCCCTCCCAACTCAGAATATTCTGTGATTCCATGAAAACTCCTGGAAGTCTGATGACTGTAGGTAAAGAGATATCCAAGCTAGCTTTGTATGTCCTATAGCAGAGAAGCTATGTAAGAGGGTCGACATGTCTGAGGCAGTAAACACTAAGAGAAAGAGATTATGATATGCAGAACTATTCAGCTCCAAGGCAGGTGATCAGATTCAATATTTGACATATTATGTCCCTATAGCACTGTAACGTAATGTAATTCTACAATTATATTATCTTCCTGATGGAGGAAAATGAAGCATAAAGATTGTGTCATTTTCCCCAGGCAAGCCAGTGCCAAAGCTAGAAACAGCATAATAATAGGCAATGGTATTGTAAGAATCCTAGGAATGTCACAATTTGAATTGTCCACTGTACTTCAGAATGACAAAATTATTAGATGGTCACACTACGCATAGCAACATATAGCAAAGTTAGCTCTGTGGCTGCTGTCCTACAGCTCCTAGGGCTGTCCAAGCAGTGACGCAGTAGGATGGCTAAAGCAGAGTCTTGAACCCCATCCTTGCAACTGGTGCTGTTTCCCTCCCCCTGCCCGTGCTGAAGTGGAGTCCAGGTGCCTGCACATGTGAGTGCTGGTGGATCCAACTTTACAGATAGATGGGGGAAGGAGGCAGCTATGCAGAGGATATTGGAACTAGAGGAGATTTTAGCACCATTTTGCTCTCTGACTTTTTCCATCCAAAAGCAAGTCCCTCAGGGGTCAGTACAGGTACCCAACAATACCAAATTTTCTTGGTAACTAGAATGGGAAAAGACTGAACAAAATACAACCTCATTTATTGCCAACCCTCTCCTGCCCACTGATCCCTTATGAAGGGAATTACAATGGCTCAGCTGGCACTTCTCTACTTTTAGGATCTGGTTTGATAAATTTTCAAGCAGCATTTTTTTCTTAATTTAATCAATCTCAGGTAGGCCAGACCTTTCACTCTTGCTGGCACTGTATTTAGTAAAGTGTCACACATGCAACAAATAGAGAAGGTGGTGTCATGTATGGGACCAAAGAGCCTGCTAGGGATTTGCATTCCTTGATATATAAGGTCTAATTTGACACTGTCCTAGTCATCAGGAAGGGATAGAAGAAAATGCTCAAAGGAGTGATGGGAAGGAGGAATAAAAAAAAGAGGGGAGTGTAGGTTTTTAAGAACATATTGGGGGACTTTGTATCTCAGTTTTAGAGTCAGATCAGCTCTTCATATATCCCTGAGACTGTGTGGCCCATTACACAATTGCCCAGCTTCCCCAGCTCATCTCTATTTCTCTTCTACTTCCCACCTTCCTCAGTGCTGACAATAAAAATTTTGTAGTGCTACTACAAAGCATCCTGTAATGAAAAATACATATAGTTGTGGTTGTCAGAGCTCCACATTCAGTCCAATCAAGACAGAAGTCTTTCTAATGGGAAAAAAATTCTGAGAAAATTCCTTGTCCCTCATTTTTCACTGTCACCCTTTATGAAAACCAGAACAATTAATGGTTAAGGCATCAGTAAAGGTGATTTTCTCTTTGGACAGAGAAGCAAAACAGAAGACCTCTCTTTCTGATGCCATCTCATACTATTCTTTTGTGGTGATACAAACCTGAGTGCCGGAGCTTGATTTAAAAGACAAAACACAATTGTCCACAGACCATTGCGGTTTTGATGGTCCTGTGAGGATCACTGCTTCAGATGTGTATTATTAACTGGCATCCTGTCATCTTCCCCTGACCTTTCTCATGGGAATAACACCCACTGCACATGGCTGAGCAGTTGGCTGTCATTATTCCCACATTCTAAAACTTGGTACTAAACTCAGCTGGTGACTTAATAAGGTGTTTTGAAAGAAAGATTTCTTTGTCATATGTAATAATGAGTGTTTCTACTGCCAGTACAAAGTCAGAGGTTTAAAAGACTTTACCAGAAAGGAAATCATTCCCCTAGTCTGATGTCTGAAATGTTGGTTGCTACTTAGTTCTCTAGATTTCAAGTATCTTTTTAAAACTTCATGGTGTCTTTAGCAAGAACAGGGATTAATTACCATGTGCACTTTTCTTTATACCTTCTTAAAATATATTTTAAATATTTAAAATTAAATTAAGGCCAGATTCCATATTTTCTTTTTTTCTGTTGAATAACCTTCAGAGCTATATCTGATATTACGTAAATCAAAAGCCCAGTTCTTGGAATGAAGAAGTAATTGATGGGGGAAATCATGAAGAAATTTGTTTTTCAGCACTTAATCCTATATATGTTGATTTTAAAATGATAAATTCCTTTAAGTTCAAGGAACTTGCTTCTGTTTGCTGTGCCCTGACACTTTCAGACAAACAAACTTTTGTTCCAAAACTTTTGGGCAAAAAAACACAACACACCATATATTTCCTCTAGAAGATCTGACTTTCTAGTGCAAAGGGGTTACCAATACCACAAGAGATTACTCTGAGGCCATCCTTCGCTTTGCCTGAAGAGTTTAATTTACAGATATACTTGCCAAACCCTCACCACAAAAAACCAAGACAATGCTGCCAAAATTATCTTACAAAGAAATTGAAGAAAGTGGTAAACAGAGACCCTATGGAAAAAAAAAAAATTGCTGACATCATGACAGAAATGAGAATATTGAAGTGATGAAAAATGATTCACAGAATAATCTCATGAAAATACAATATCTGCAATTAAAAAAATGAACGTTTCTAGAACATTACTTTTCAGTTTAATTTGCATTTTCCCATCATTCCTATAGCTGAGATATTCGGCACAGCAAAGCAACAGAAAGTATTAAAGCTGTATATACTATGCCTCTTTTAGTGATTGACATTATAAATTATTGTCTTCAGCAATAATTTATAATGTCAATCCTAAAATATTATTGTCCTAAAATATTATTGTTCATTAATGAAATTACAGCACACAGTTATCCTGATGGTCACACATTGTTTCAACCTCCAAAATATATACTTTATATATATTTAACTTTGTGTTCAGCAGTGACACAATAGCAAGGAATGGAGTCAGTTCCTCACCAATTACCAAATAGTGGTATTATTCAATTAATCTAACTATTTAATTTTTGTTTAGCGTCAGATGTTGCTGTTTCCCCAGAGCTTGTCTTTAAGCTTAGATGCTCAAGCCATGAGCGGGAATGCTGCAGGAATCATTTGTGGGACAAGCTTGTTGAGGAGCTGTTGATTTCAGAACACAGTGTCAGTGAATTTGCATAGACAAATTAAATGACCCATATCAGCTTCTAGTGTTAACAAATACTATTTGTGAGTAGTGACACAATGCATATTTCTAACCCTTAACCATTAATGAAGCTACACAAGTAAATTAAGTTATGCCATTCCATCTTCATAAATTGCTGATTCAATAAATCACACTTGAGAAACAGCTGAGTAATTACAGGATGATGTTTGAAGCAAGAGAGGCCTCATTTGCACATTAATAGGCATTTGTTGCAATAATTTCTGTCCTGGACTGGTGAATGTTAGCTGTGATTAATTCTGTGAGCACCGCAGCTTGACTTCACAAGGGCTGCAGTATGTGTGTGCTCCACAACAGAAGCAATAAGGCACATGGGTCTAATTAGCACCAGGAACTTGCCCAGGTATAGACACCTTGGAGTATATTAATCTGCAATGTCATGTAATGCAAAAGATCTTGTGAAACAGTCTCAAAAGACTGGAAGAAAGGGAAAAACAACACACGAAATCTTTTAAGCACCAAGTAAGGCAGAGTTCCTATTTCCCAAATGCCCAAATAGGTTCAGAAAGAAGATGTAAAAGCTTTCCACACAGGTTTAAGAAAGGTTTTATTTAATTCGCAAAATTCTTGCAATGAATGAGCTTTCTACCTGTGGATTTTGCTTGGTCTTGTTTGTTCTTACTGAAGACAACAGAAAATTCGATGAAATTTATATCACTCTGTTTGGTGAATCTGTGGGCATAACATGTCTAACTCACCTTAGTGAAAGTCAGTTTGCTCTCTAATGATTTTCTGTTCTTTGTTTGTACTTAAAATTTCTTAGGAGGAAAATTCAATTGTTACCCAACCAATTTAAGTCTACACCCTTTTGTGCCAATAAATAATCGTTTAAGGGACAGCATGATACAAGAAAGAGATAGAAATGTGTATGAATGGAATCTGGAAGCTGACTTGACTTGTGGGCCAAAATGACGAAATATTACTCAACCTCTCCATAACCTCTGCAGATGTACTAAAATACATTGTTCTCTGAGCCGGTTACAAAGCCATGTCCTGTTTAAGTTCCAGCATATTGAGTCTCCCACATTAGTCAAAAAAGCCTAATGGGTTTTACTGAGCAGCAAGGTGTAGTGTGCAAAGTTGCTAGCAGAAGAATGTTAGCCTAGCACTATTCTTTAAGATCTTTAAGATAGAAAAAAATTCATGGCATATACACCTTTCATATGTTTATTGATTTTTTTCCCCTAACCCAATTAAAGATGCAGTAAAAGACAATATTTTTCCTGTAAATGTATTAACAACAGAAAGAGGGCTGAGGAGAATCTCCATCCTTTATTGGATATGGAGGGAAACACAGTGGCAAAAGATGATGAAAAGGCCAAGGTACCTGATAGCTTTGCCTTAGTCTTTATTAGTAAGACCAGTTGTTCTCTGGATGACCAGTCCCCAGGATGGAAGACCTGGATGGGCACCAGAATTAATCCAAGGGAAAACGGTCAGTGATTTACTACACCATGTAGACACACACAAGTCCATGTGGCCAGATAGGATCCGCACAACTGTAAGGATCCACACAACCATACTGAGGGAGCTGGTG
>WAAG01024290.1:7373-30799 GCA_013390105.1 Tichodroma muraria
AGCTGTGACAGTATGGACTCTCTTTGTAGTCTAAGGAAGAGAAAATTTATCCGAAATAAGTCATGAGCAGCACCAGAGTTGATGGCAACCAGTGCGTGTGGAGGTAGCTGCACTGTGTGTGTCAGGTGAAGTGCAATCCATGCCAGGTTTCTACTGTTAAGCAACTGAAACTGAGAAGAGCAGAGAGGCACTTCCAAACTAAAACCACACTCTTTTACTGATGCCTGTTCCTCAAATAAATAAAATTTAGGAATGGTGACCTCATTAGGCTTATTTATTGGCAAGGTTGTTTAAACAAGTTAGGGAATAGATGCACATCTCAGAACACCTGAAGCATCACATATACACCTGTATTCCCATACCTCCATATTTTATCCTCCTGATCCATTTCTATGGGTGCTTTACAGGCTGGAGGCAGCATCCTCCAAGAGGGAAAGGGAGTGCAGAGGGGCAAAAACTGAGAGAGAAGTTCTTGATGATGCTTTTTGCTCTGTGTTTTTTTCTAGATTGTAGCTCTGTTTTCATTGTGACTCCGTGACTTCAGTAGGTCTCACCCTGCTGAGGAGCCCTCACAGAGCACTTTCATACAGGAGCTGGGACAGGCACTTCTCTGAATTTAAAAGAGCATCAAAGGATCAACAGCAAAACTGTAGATTTAATGAGAGACAGGGAGCCAGCTGACTGCAGAGCACCTTGCCAACAACTTCCAGAACTCAGAAAACCCATCTGACATACCTTCAAGTTCACTGTAATCCTGCTGCCTCACAGGTAAATCTGTTTTGTACATTCTGAATGAAAAATTGCTTCACTCTCTTTGCCTTTGCTTTCCTCTTGAGACTACACAATATGATCACAAATGAGCAAAGATTCAGTAATTGCTTGACCAAGGAATAGGACACATTTAAATCAAATCTTTAATGAATTACCCATAAAATCTTACCATGCACCACTGATAATATCTTTAAATGTAGTCTTAGAAAGTGAGATATTCTGTACCTCTTAACCAGGGCAGAAACTTACCCCTGCACAGTATAAACCACACATTAAAGCTACTGAAATTGCACCCATACCTAGATTTTGATGGGTTTTTTTTGACCGCATGCAAAGTGAATGACCAGAAGAACTGACCTCTCATGCTTCACTGAGCTGTCTAACTCTTGAGTACACTGTTGGAAGATAGTGTGATTGCTGCTGCTGTGGGTGGCTGGAAACAAGGGGGAAGGCAGCATTTTTTTGCAAGAAATTCCTGTCTGTGGTGAGATCAGATGCATTTGTTGATAAGGTTCTGGTGAGGAATTGAGGATCTGTTCCAAATTAGAAAAACTTCACTCCCCAGAAAGTCCTATGGGAGCAGAGAGGAAGGATTGCTTATGGGATCAGTGTGTCCATCCCTGTGTAGATAATGAATGAGAAACTGGCACAATTGTATACACAGAAAGAAAAACACTTAAGTCTGTGATGAAAGGCCAGATGAAAAAGGAAAGTGTTATAATTCAACAGAATATAAAAGACAGCAGTGAGCCATCCTTTCTTCTAAGGAGACAGGTTACTGTATCACTTTCCTGAAATCACAGCAGGAATGATGGATTAGTTGGAGGGGAAAATTGGTGCCTGAGGCACTTCTGACTTCAGTGTTTCAAGTTGTCCATAATCCTTCGTAGCCTTCACCCAAACATGAAACCCTGTAATGAGCATAGGGAATTACTGAGGGCAAGAAATGGTCTCCAGAGTTATTTCCTGAAACCCCATCTTGACAGAAAATACCAGGTTTCAGGCACATGCTAGATCCTTTGTACTCATTGCTCCTTCAAAAAGGGATGCCTCTGGGCTGGACCCAAGCCCAGATAAAGAGCTGATCTTTGTTTTAAACTGCAAGTGAACCTGGTGAAATTCATCTCTGATGAAGGTTTGCTCCATTCAGGACATACAAAAATTTTTCACACTTGTTTTACAGTCTCCATGGTTGAACGAAGCTTGAAGGAATCCTGAATTAACACCTTCTAACCTGCACATGTAGTGGGGCAACAGAACTGGAGACAAGAAGTCTGATTGTTTACCAAGACATGGGAGGACAGGCTGCAACCTATGATTGAAACCTGCACTTCTTTTGCTGCATACAGCATGAAAGGGTCTGCCAGCAGAGACAAAAGCAAGGTGAGGGAAGTGTGTTTTAATGTTTTGCAAGACACAGATTTCAGTGCACTGCCTCTGTCTTGTTCTGCTCCACATCATCTCAGCTCGTGAAAGGAAAGCAAGACTCTTCCATTGGCACAATTGTCAAGAAAACACAGAAGCAGGACCCGACCATATCTGAGTAGGAGATACCAATAGGAGTGAGCAGCCAGCTTGGAAAGGTAAATTACCTCCTTCAGTCCAGCAAACACCTTACATTAAATATGGGTATTTAAACGTCATGATTGTCAGTGATATCATTATTCATGTGAAAAGAAGATGGAGAGTTGCAGAGCTACACAGTTTGCTGAGCCATTAATTGGTGGCTTTTGGGAGGTACTGCATCTTATGTTTCTACCCCTAGTCAAAAAGGAGCCAAGGTCAAGAGCCCCTGGGTGTATCCAGTGAAAGCTGAGCTGATGGGATCCCAGAGAGCACACGTCATACCCTAAATCTCTATAAAATCTGCTGTGAGCTGCTGTTGTTTAGGTGCATGCTTAGGATTTATTTCAATAGGTGGAGCTTGAAAGGACACCACACCCCCTTCTCCTCTGGTTCCTGGGACACCACTGGGAACAACCTAAGTTGCATGGCAAAAAATGCTGGCTGTAATCTGGCTCCAAGCTACCAAGGCTGACCCTGCCTGAGCGTGGCACCCATTGTGCCTCCAGCTTCATGGGGTGGGTGGATTAAAGCATCATAAGAAACTGCAAGCTGGCCTGTCTCAGGCCAAGGAGGAAATTAGCAATGAGCCATGGAAGGATATGCTTGCTGGGGCATGTAATTTAAGATCACATGGCAAGAAATTGTGCAAACTATTGAAATGATTTTTGGAATATATCCCTAAATTTGGCTTTTTATATCCCTTACAAAAGAAAAAATCCAAGGCTTTAAGTAATAAAACATTTGTCTTCAAATAAATAGCTGCAAAAAAAAAGGATCAAAAGGAGCTATTAAAACAGGAGATAGAGGAGAACGTCTTTCCTTTTAGCATCTTCACATTTAAATACAATGGATAATATTTCCCTTCTTAGGGCTTCTTACTGGCCCTTTTTTTCTCTTTTTAATCTTGAATACCAGTGCACTTTCAGCAGCAGTAAAGGGGGCTGGCAACAATTCTCAGTTCATTTTTTTATTATAAAAAATTAAATTGGGTATGATGAGCTTTTGTAAAGGAAAGCGAGAACTGAAAATATCCAGAAAGTCACAAAGTGCCGCCAGAAAGACATTTGGGAAGGGATGAGGTTGTTTAAACTTACATTCTTCCCACTCTGGGCCAGCTGTGTTTCTCTTCTTCTCTCACACCCATCTTGTAAGCATATGGAGTATGTTGAAGTGTTAATATAACAGAAAATAAGCCAAGCTAGTTTCTTAAAACAGCTCCTAATTTAGAGTAGCTTACCTTAAAACAGCCTGGCTAGTCTCAGTAACTGCTGACCAACACAGTCAGTCTAGGTGAGGAAAAAACTAATTTGGCTTTTTTCACTTACAGTGGATTTTGGTGGTGATTTCTGCTGGTAGAGCTGAAAAAAAAATAGGTAGTGAGCCTCTTCACCTGTGGCTTGCATTCTAGATTTAAATACTTGACAGTGGAAACTGCATGGAAGATGAAGTGGGGGAGAGAGAAAAATATAAAAAAGAAAAACAGGACCAAAGGAGGTTACAGTTTCACTGAGATTTACTTTGCACACAAGTCCACTGGTGAGCGTTTTAGTCTCTTTGTCCTATTCCTCACATGGGTATGGACAGAGAAAATGAAAGTTTTCTGAGATAAATACTTCATCTCCCTAAAGTCTGGTAAAGCAGCACTTGGTTATGGTGATGTTCTCACTCTTAGGGGGGGTTAAAAAGGTTGTGTTCCTGGATTGGTACACTTTATGATAGACATTTGAGATGGTGATAAGCAGTAACCTGCCAATGACACCAAAATGGCTTATTATACATTCTCATCAGTGCCCCATAACTATTTCCTGATCCAGGAAGAAAAATTCTCCCCTCTGCTATTCCAAGTGTATTTGCTGCTAGTAACACTGAGGGTTGCACCTAAGGCATTCAGACTGGCGCATCTGCCTGAGGAAAGTAGAGAAAGCTCTGTGCAAGAACCTACATTTTGGCTTTAATTAGGTGCAGTGTACAGATTTTCTGCTCATTCCACTATAAATCAGAACTCCGTTATTAGAAAAAAACAAAACCCAAATCTTCCACGGAAAGAAGTTGGAAGGTTTTTCATAGTTGTTAATCCTACCAAAAAATGCACTTGAAAGTTAGACTCCAAATTCTTCACAGAACCACTCCACACCAACCAGAGAGATACTGTGCTCTCATGATGATACTTACAATGTAAAGCAGCATCTCTGTTTGTGCACTAATTGCAGCAAATTGGAAGAAAACACTTCAAAAGGTGAATATCAATAGCCTCAAAGAGACTGAAACCACTTGTCTGGATGTTCTGCTTTCCTAATTTGTTTTAGGCTGTGGCACCTGAAGAGTGGAAATAGGTCCTTGAGATCTCCCTGAGTCTATGCTTGAAGGAAAGTTTTCAGTGCAGTCTGATGCTGTTAGGTCTTCATAATTCACCATGTACCTTTCAAAAGGTTAACAGATTTCAATTTGGCCAATATGCGGAGGACCGCAAATTCAGTTTTCTGCATTGTCTGATTGTTTTAAAAAGGCTACCCGGGAACCGTTAAACTGTCCAAATGTTTTCCTCTGTCTGCAGAAGGATGGTTTGAAAGGGAAACATCCAAGTGTAACGTGTTAAGGCCCCAGGTGCAGTGCTTGAGCCATACGATACCATACAAACGGGAATTAGTTCCTCTGTGTGTTATTCCCTAGAGAATGAGGAAGGGCAAGGTGTCAGTGTCCTTTTATCAGAAAATAAAAGATTCTTTGCCTCCAGATAGCAAACTTCGATGCCCAGCTGAAAGGTGAATAGGTTGCTCAATTTGAAGAACGCCACTAGTAAATGAGTTCATACGTTTTTCCAGGATATATCAGTAAAGATTTAAACAGAAAACTCAAATATTTAAAGTGAATTGTACAGCCAGCATGTATGCAATTTACGTATACTTTTTTAAAGAAAAAGACTGAGAAAGAAAAATAGCTGGTGAATATTTGCAATCAGTGTGAGAATTAAAAGTTTCGAGCATGAATCTCCAGAGGCGACTTTGGAGACATTAAGACATCAGATTTTCTCTGAAGTGATTACTTGATTTAAATTTTTTATAATACTCTGTAATAGGAATAAGGACTCTGGAAGATCTCTTTTTATCTGTAGGCAAATCTGCTTAAGACTGAGAGGCTGCTCTGCTCTTCTGGCCTGGAAGAGCAAGTGAAATGCAGGTACATGGACCACCTCTACACTCAAAATTTGCATCAGTGTAATCAACCGAGGAAGCAACTGAAATGGTTGAAAAGTAACTTCTATTTGTTTAATTTGCCTGTATTTATCACTGATTATGCCAGCTCTATGCAAGGGCTCCTTACATTTAGCTATAAAATACATAGCTCTAAGTTTATAAACGGATCTGTTGACTCCGTGTGACTGTGTGCAGAGATGGGTATAAAGAGAGAAGATGGAAGAAGCAAGCATGTAGGTTGCAGGGTCTTCAAAATGTAAAATAGAAAATGAGCGAGACTTCTTAAATTTTCAGCTTTATGCACTGTGCAGACAGGAAACTGTGCATTTTATTTATGTGATTATATTAATTTTGGTTCAGAAGTTAATAGCATCATTCTCTTTGTGGGACCTGTCATGCACTGAAACTAAATCATCCTCCACGGTGTAATAGTAAAAGGGGACTGTGGACTCAGGAGGGCCATTTTCCTGTCATTGGCAAATTTCATCCTTATGTCTGGATACCGAGTACACTGTCCACAGTACAGCTGAGTCTTTTTCCTAGCTCCAGAGAATATGGTTGCCTTTGAAGAGCACATAATTTAGCAATTACAAATTGTTTTCTCTCCTTGGAGAGTATTGTCTGTGAATGTTTTCACAGATATATCCTCCCTGCTTGTAATCCACTGCACCATAAAAGTACCTGAAACGATCACACGTGGGACTGTATACTGCCAGGCCAAACCCTCGAGCTCAACCCACTAAAAGTCATCCCATTTTAATGCCAGTCCCTCAGTCATACCTGGATTTGGAAGCTCTTGCATTAAGAAGTGTGGATACAGCTCGTTATCCTCATCTGGAGTGCTCTGCCCTGTGCACGTCCCCCATGCTCAGCCTGGGATTCATTGTGAATTGAGGAATGCAGGTTCATTTCCACTTATGCCCAAGGGTAAATGGAAATGAGTATGGAGCAGCCTTCCCCCCAAAACCCCAGAGTGCCACCAGCTGCCAGCATCTCAGTGGCACTGGCAGGTGTCAGGGTACCTGCAGTGTACTGGCTGGGAAGTTTCAGCCTCGAGCAGTGACAAGAGAAGAGCAGAAAAGGCTACATGTGTGTTCTTAGTAGACAGTGAATATACATCTGAGGGGAGGTGGGAAAACACAGGACTAGCAGTGTCCTGGTCAATAAGGAACATAGGGATTGAAGCCATGATATGGAAAACCCCATGTCAGAGGCAAGATCTGGTAATGCCAGCACTAGGGAATGACAACCTACAGTAAGGAAACTCTTTGGGTATCACTAAACTAACAAAGTGAGAGAGTGTGTGTGTGTGTGTGTGTGTGTGTGTGTGTGTGTGTGTGTGCGCATATACCCATGCACATTTTGCCATGCACTGTGCATATGCCCAAACTGGGAAATAAATAATTCTGGAAGTAATAAGAAATTATTTTCCAAAGACATGAACCGAGGCCCCCGCTGCTGCCTGCTGTGTAGCTGGGACTGGTGATGTGCCACTACTCGGGTCTGTGCTGGCCTCTTCTGGGTCTCAGATGCTCATCTGCAAGTTGAGTACTACGGTGAGAACTGCATGGGAAGAAGCACCCAAAGTTTGTTCCTCTGTAAACTCTCCCTCCTGTTTCTCTTTCCAGATGGCTGGGCTGGCGTCACCAATTAAAAACAAAGAGAATGTTAGGGAAATGAAAGAGAGGAAAAGAAAGATATACAGAGCAGCAATTAGAGAAGAGACAGCTAAAATAGGTTCATGATGGCAGAGATTCCTTCATGTTTGAGGAATGTGTCTAAGGTGAAACTTTTCTACTGTAAATGTAATTTTGTGTCAATAAATGGCTCCCCAAATGCATTCCTCCTGAAGATAATGTGGTGAAACAAGTAGATCTAACATAGTTGGAGAACAGCTGAGCAATTACAAGTGGGTCTGCTGTGAGCACAAGTGAGAAAAGGTCAGCCTGTTTATGAATCATGTGTGCCGCTGGTTCACACAGTTAAGTGCTTGAACTGCTATCTGTGCATTTGGAAATCTCCCACAAAATCTCCCCAGAGACATGCTTGTGAGAAGCTTGCACCAGCTTAGAATAAACTGCTTTAAAACGATAATGAATCTAAACTACTATAAACCCTTGTGTGACTGTTTTACAGCTCAACAAAACTGATGGCCATAAGGAATTTAATCCAAGGGTCTCTCCATACATAAAGGCATATGATTTGTCACTAATTCAGCTGAACATGTGGACATTCTTAACGTGCTTTAGAAATGAGCTACCCTGATTTACCACCGTAAGTTAAATTGATTATAAAAATATTAGAACTGCAGAGTCTGGCACCAAAAGTTAAGAAATTCCTCAATTAAGGTGCCACAGTCTTTTATTGTGAGATCACATCATCTTCTTTCCACAGATGCCCCTCGCTCAGAGCACGGTGTTCGGTGACTGACAAGTTTTTCAGTGTTCAGTTTCAATCCTCCTCACCGCTCAGTGTGCGGTCCCTGGCCCTGTGCTACCGACCTCTCCTCAGCCCTGGGTCCAAAGGCAAAGCCATCAGACCACAAGTAGGCTTCTTGTGCAACACGCTTCCTGAGCATGCAAGGGACGCGTTTGAAAGCCTAATGTTAAATAAATAACAAAATAAATGAGTGACTGCTTTCACGGCACACTCATCTTCAGAGGAGAGCCCCCACCGACTCAGCGCTCAGCTCCGCGCTGTGGGCTTGGCCTCCCATCCTTGGCACACGGAGGAGGGAGCAGAGCACGCCTACTGACCACCACCCAAAAACCCCAGCTGGCGTGATTTGACAGGCATTGCTCTGGAGCCCTGAGGCAAAAGAAAGGCTGGGCCCCTGCTCACTCAGAATGGCTTTCAGTTGTCTCAGCCATAGCATGATCCTCTCTCCCTCTCCTGTCCTCTCTCTTTTTTCACTGAGATTCATACTGACTTTGATGGTTCTGTCTTTTTCAGCAGTTGTGCAAAGTCTGGTAGAAAACAGCTTTTTTCGCAGTTCAACCCCCTTTCACGGCCAAGGCACCACCCATTTGCATATTGCATGAGATGGGGATCCTGGAGATAAATGGTTGTGTTCATAATTCATTTTTATAGTCGTGTATGTGCAAGAGGACTGAACTTAAATTTCATGGGCATCTTAATTTTGTTCCCTCCTAAATTTTAAGTGTTTGGTTTTACAACCCTAATGATCTTTTAATGTAATTTTTGAGGAAATTTCCTTGGTTTTTAAAGACCAAACTTTAAAAAAAAACAGCTTGGGAATTTCTTTATGGGAGTCAATAAATACTCTTACATGGACTATCAGGATGACAGGTTCCTTTCCTCATGGCTCTCAGAAATGTAAAAGAATCACAGGGGTCAAGCAAAGTGGTTTCATTCTGGTTTTTATTTTTCATGGGACATATTAATAATTCTGATTCAAACTAAACCAAGATGTCAATCCACATGTAAAAATCAAAGTTCTTCCTTTTCAAAGGGTTTGAATAACGCATTTAGATTTTTCAGGATTTTCATAGCAATGAAAGTGGTTGAGTAATATCAACACACTCTGGAGTCAGTGGTGGTGGTTTTTCCTCAGAAAGGCACGTCTCCATAACCCTCCCTGCCTCCGCCTCTTGAGGGAGCAGCAAAAAAATGGCCCAAAAAGTGGTCATTTTTATATATGGACCAAGGGACAAGGAGTCAAACAGGCCTGGGAGGGCTGCACCAATTTGCTAACTGCAGATGACCCGGGAATCCTGGCTGGACCTCGCCTGAGAAATTTTGGTCCTTGAGTGCTCAGGGTCCTCCTGCCTTGCCCTGAGGTGCCATGGCCACCTAATTCCACCTCGAGAGCAGTGGTGCAGAGGTGTCCATCCAGCCCCACGCAGAAGCAGCTGGGAGGCTGGCAGGGCCCAGGACTCCACGTGCAGCAGTGCCTGTGTCTCTACAGGGAAGACCATTTTCCTGGTATGGAAGCACTGGATCAAATGATTCAAGCACTTATTTTCTTTTCCCCTTCCAGGTCTTCCATGACACTCCAGCCTGACTTTGTCCTGTTCCTCCCCTACTTTTAACTCCTTCTCTCCACCTCCTCATCTCAGTTTCCAGTCATCAGCTGCTTCATTCAGTCCCAGCCTCCCCTTCTGTCTCTAGTATCCTCTCTCGGCCTCTCCCTCTCCCCCAGGCCTGTATCTACCCCTCCATTTGAGCTCCCACTGCTGCTGATTTCTAAGTTTTGAAGCACCAAATTCTTGGTGAAAATCCTGCTATAAATTCACACCAGGAATGAAACAGTATTTTCCTCCTAGTCAGTTTCCCAGGACAAATGAACCTGAACAGCACCCTCAGGGGGACAGAAATGTTCCAACAACTCCAACAGTGACCCAACTTCAGCACAGTTCATTAAAAGAGAAAAAAGGTGTCAAAGGAAGATCAGAGCAGCATTTAATGTAGGTGTTCTTTCTGGCTCTGGCTGCAATATTCCCATGTAACATTAGTTTCCCAAGGCAAGTGAAATGATAAAAAAGGCAACGTAGTAGATTATCATCTCAGTTTGTGGTGCCCTATCCTAAGGGGCAAAGGGCTGTATCTGGAGACATGTGGTCATGCCCAGAAGTAATCACTAGTCTGTTCACTGTCGAATAAAGATGAGCACAAAAGGGCTTCTTCCACCCCAGTGTGGAAAGTCAAAGGTTGCTGCCTTTGAAGCCTGGCCAGAAACGCACAGTATAGTTGCTACTCTCCAGCTCCACAAATATTGTTTCCCTCTATATTTCTCGTGTGTACTCCTGTATCTCTCTGTGGATTTTCAAAACCACAGTTGACGGTGCCACAAGTAAGCTATCCTTTCCAACAGGAGAGGAAAGGGAGGCTTCGATTCCACTCCTCCTGGCCAGCTTGTTGCCCACAAGGTTAGAAGAAGAAAAGCCTCCCAGAGCTGCCCGTTTCGAGCGGTGCTCGTATGTCTCTGCGTGTGCGCACACGCGGCTGTGGATGAACGCGATCGCGCACGCAGGACTGTGTGTGATAACATCATCCAGATGCCACACCACGCTCTTGGATTATGTCAGTCTCACCCAATGAAGCACACTGAGCAAATGCTAATAGTTAAGAGCTAATAAACACTACACTAGAAGGTCAGCGCTGAATCGTTTGGATTGTGCACATGGTTTCTCGGATACTTTCCCCCAGTAGTTGCCCGTAGCCAAAGAGAGGCTGTGTAGCTACAGAGCTCCCTGTAGGAGGGATTTTTAAAGCTCCACGCTTTACTGGGTCAGCTGAGTATGTTCAGAAAGAAACAGCCCTGATATAGTTGGACAGCATCACGGCCAGAAAGCAGATTTCACAGGTTTCAAAAGGATGCTCTCAGTGAGAGTTTCCAAATTTTTAATATAGTTAGCTCAAAGCAAAAAATATAAATTTTTTTTAAAATCTCATATTTGCTGAGGTCAGATATAGAAAAGCACACGATTCTTTGTTTCCTTCATTTTATTTATCTGTACCTTGTTGCCTTTGCTTTCTTACCAGTCCTTATACATGCAGTAGAATCACAGTAGACTTCAGTCTGTGTTCCTGCCTTTACAGTGCAACCTATATGTAAATCAAGTGAAAATGTCTTGGTTACTTGCATGATAAAGACTCTGCTTCACTGTCTGCTATTCTTTCGGTCACCTATAGCTGTTAATAAACTGAAGCCTTTGTTGACCAAATCACTGCCTGTTTCCTTCCTTCAGCTGACGCTTCTGTGGACTGCCAGGAGTTCCTGTTCAGACAGTAGATGTAGTTAGAAGGTGGCCACATGGTGCTGGAGACAACTATGGGAATAATGAAAACATTGAGAGAGTTCAAAAGAAACTTGTTGGACCAGTAAAATTATTTTGCGTCATTCTCCAGCTGTTCATTTAACCCCAGACCTAAACTCCTTCTGCTTTAGGATTATTTAACCTTCTAGCCTTTTTAATTTGGATGAATGTCAAGAGAAATAAAACACTTCTCTCACAGGATAGCGGCAGATACTGTTAAAGTTCTAGCACCAGTATCTAGCAAGATTGATGTACCTTCAAATGTGGTCTGTGTTGAGAACTGAGCTCCAACCACTTGTAGGTTAAAGCCAATTTCCTGACCACGAAGGAAGTTTGGGACCCATGTTTAGAACAAGCTCTTCTTGTTCCAAATGTCTGGTTTTGGAATGGTCCTGTAGAAGAGGTGCTCTCCTTCCTACCCCTGCTGTGCTGCAGTGATGTGGGGATGGGGTTGGAAGCAAGCATCTTATGAAATCATGGAATCTTAGTTCATGCAATCATAGAATTTTTTGGGTTGGAAAGGACCTTAAAGATCATCTAGTTCCAACTGCCCCGTCATGGGCAGGGACAACTTCTACTACACCAGGATGTTCAGAGCTCCATCCAGCCTGGCCCTGAACACCTCCAGGGATTGAGCATCCACACCTTCTCTGGGCAACCTATTCCACCACCCTCACAGTATAGGATTTTTTCCTAATATCTAGTCTAAACTTAATCTCTTCTATCTTAAATCTATTCCCCTTGGTCCTCTCACTACATGCTCTTGTAAAAAATCTCTCTCTTTCTTGTAGGCTCCCTTCAAGTACTGGAAGGCCACAATTAAGTTATCTCAAACCCTTTTCTTTTCCAAGCTGAACAAACTCAATTTTCTTAGCCTTTTCTCATAGGAGAGGTGCTCCATCCCTGTGATCATCTTGGTGCCCTCCCCTGGACTCACTCCAAGTGGTCCCTGTCCTTCCTGTGCTGGGGAACCCCAGAACTGGATGCAGGACTGCAGGCTGGATCTCACAGAGCAGAGCAGAGGGGCAGAATCACCTCCCTTACCCTGCTGGCTGCTTTAGATGCAGCCCAGGGTGGGATTGGAGATGATAAATCAGGACTAAGTGGCACATGCTGGAAAGACTCAATTTGAGACAAGCAGAGATTCTTACAGGAGGAGTGGTCACTCAGGAGGTTCATGAGTTCAAACCGGGAACTCTAAAGAGAAGAATAAGCAGCTAATGATGGATATTTCTGTGAAGTTTCATGGCAAAATTTAGTAGGAAGGGTGCACCTTTGCCAGTGATCCAAAAGTCGAGACTCTTTCCAACTCTTTCCAAGGGTGACCTATTTTCCCAAACAATTTGTCCCACAAGAGAGCTTTCAGCCCTTATTTATGAAGCTTAGATGGCCAGCAGGAATCTGGCAATAGAAATTATCAAACTGTTCCTAGAGTTGACAAAGCACAGCTCACAATGAATGCTGACATGTCAGTAGCCATAAATAACATGAGTGTGCAAACACGAGTTTTTAACCTATAGAAGAGCTTCACCCCTCAAGACCAGTAAAGGTGCTCTGACTGCCAAATGCAACATGCACTCCTTGTGGGTGAATACCCCCACTTAACCTGAACCCTGTAGAACAGGATGCTCACTGCTTTTGGTGGGTCTGTCCCCACCTTGAGAAGTCGTTTCACCCACTAGCAATGTGGTCAAGCTCAAGGGCTCTGTTCTCAGGTTCGTAATTTCCTAGATTGTAAAGCCAGAAAGGACTTTAATGATCATCTGGTCTGGCCTGGCCTCCCACATACCACATGCCAAATAATGTCACCAAGTAAATCCTGCCTTAACTCCAACTACTTGTAGCTGAACAAAAAGCATCTTACTAAAGAAAAAAAAAAAAGCAGGTTATTCTTGACTTTTAAGACTCAAGTCATGCAGTATTTACCATATCCTGTGGCATTTTCTTGACGAGGTTAATTTTTGCAGGGCTTTAAAGAGGCATGGTATTTCTTACTTGATTTTTTTGGTCTTGATCTTGCTTTTCCTTTGTTTACTAGATTCAACAAGCTCCTCATGTTAGAAGTATTATCAACTCCCCTCTGAATAAATTTTTTACTTTATACCAGACTCATAAATATGGTCTCACTTTAAAGCACTGACATATGAATCTGCCTTTTAGGGACACTACACTCTGTGTTCCTCCTACGCCAACATGCTCCCACCCCATTCCTGCAGCACAACCATGTCACTGTGGGGGGTCATATTTGGTAGCTCCATCACCAACACCTGAGCTTCCAGTGCTGGACAGTGCCAGGAGGCAGTTTTTTAGTTCTTCAGACTTTATTTGTGATACCAGGGGCCCCATTCTTTGTCTTGTCTATGAGATGGGGCAGATGCAGCCTGACCACTGATTGAACCATGCTGGCCACAAATTACTGTCTGGATGATTTGGTATTGGGAGAAGTGTTTAGAAAGTAACCCATAGAATGGACAGACAGAACTGTTGACATCTATCTTTCAGCCCCAAAAGAGGGAGGAAAAATACCCACAGCATTTGAGAAGCAGAGATATTGTATGGGAAAAAACCTTCTGCCACTTTTTTTCCTTTTGGATGAATAAAAATGTGTCATTTACTTTTGGCTTAGTACTGACTTGCTCTTGCAGGCTGGCATGGAGCTGTACCTGCTCACTGCTGTCTTCTGCAGCCCATGGCCCTGGACTGGCAGACTTGGACCTTCCTCACATCAGCATGTCAGAACTGCAGCCTAGACCTGAGGCTGCAGAGGCACCTGTTGATCAGGCATCCTGGTTTTGGGGACCATGACACCAGCTGTTTAAGCTGCTTGATATACCCTCCCTAATGCTGATGTTTGATCTGACTGGTCCCTGTTAGAGGAGCTGAAAAGCTCATCTTGACTCACCTTACGAAATTCATCATGGTCCTCCTGGAGATAGGAGTTTCTCCTTGTCCTTTTGGGGTACCACAGGCAATACAGATCATACAGGACACAGGAGTAATTTGGTAAATACTTATGATCTAGGTCTCACAATCTCTAATTGTCTGGGAAGAAGAGCTTAACTACCAGATCCTGGATTTATCAAACAAAAATTAAGGATTTTCTCCAAGCCGGAGTTTTCTGGTGAAAAATGTTTGGTTGTCAGAGATGATTCTCTGTTCTACCATAAAAAGGAATCACCTCAGCAGAAAGGTCACAGGCATCCATAGATGCACCACAGGTGGCAGGGGGCAGAATGTTGGGAATGGCCAGACAACTATTATTTTGTCCCAGACAAATTCCAAGCCAGGCCACTCAGTTTGGTTTCACTACATTCATATCCTGTTTCAAATAGCTGCTCTTTGCTACCTCAGCAGTTTCTGAGTACTGTCACACAGACAATTCACCATTTCTTTCCAGTTTAATCTTCACCACAGGGAATTGACTTAGCATCCTAAGTGCTATCACACGTTTCTGTGCGATTCACAAATGACAGTATGCTCTCCTTCCCCCTGTGGTAGTATGTGTTTCTAGTCAACTACAACCAGGAGCCTGAAATAGGAAAAAAAAGGGAAAAGGCAAGTCTGTTAATCCACCATGACACATACACCTTGATTTTATTTTATTGGAGGGATTTTATAAGGGCTATTATCTCCTGGTTTACATAATCCAACACTTCCCTTAGGGCAATCAAAATTGAGATTCATATGACTTGGAGTTTACAATCCAGTGCAGCTGGAAAACTGGGATTCAGATTCATGACCGCAAAGGCAATCCTAGTGCACACACACTAAGGAAGAAAAAAAAAGAGAGAGAGAGAGAGAGAGAGAGAGAATAAGAAAAGCCCCCCTGAAGTGATCTGTTATACTGTCTGAGCAGGAGTGTTCGGGAAGCAGTATCATTAAATGAGTCCAAGCTCCAGCTAATTTGATCCAAAGGTTGCATGACCTCTGCTAAGTGAGGGTCTCCCTTTCCTTGCTCCTTTGTCTGTTCTTAATAATTTAGCCAGCAACAAGGTAAGATCCAAGACTGACTTTTTCTGCTACAAACATGACTTCGGTCCAAGTATTTTAGCACCTGAACTCAAGTGAGGATAATAAATGTCAAAGAAATATTTATAGCTTGGTATATGGAGAATTTCCAGTTCCCTATACTGCAATAACACACATCCATCTGCTAACAGCATTAAAGCTGCAGTTTTAAAGCAGATAGTGCCTGAAAATAGAAGGCTGCAATATGCACAGATAGCTGTTGTATTTAAGTGTTTGATACTAAGCTGATAATTAAATTAGAATTTAATTATCCAGCCTTGGGAAGCTGTTTTCTTCCTGGACTCAGGCCCACACAGAAATTCAGACTCAGCTCTGTGCCTCTTCCACTCCTCTGTGTTCATTTAACTGAAATCCATTCCTGCAATAAGCACCTGAGGAGAGCAAGCATACAGGAAAAGAAGGTTAAAGAGGAATAATTGAAATTTAGAAGTGGAAAAAAGACTTCTTATCCTATCCCATAGACCCCTCCAGCTAGTACAAGTGAATTATTCTTCAGAGCTTTGTCGAGTTTAAGCTTAGCTGACTGCAGTGATGGAAGCTCCATCTCTTCCTTTGGGAGAAAGCTGTGCATTTGAACAAAGCTCCCTGCTAGCAAATATTTCCTGATACTAAGCCTGTATTTTCCTTCTTTTTTGAAGTGATCCCTTTAATGCTGGCTTGGTCCAAGATTTTTTCCCAGTGAACTCAGCTCTGTGAGATCTGGAATGCTTGCTGGAATGTATGTCTTTTCACCCCCAGATTATGGTTTGAAATCTGCCCTAGGGTCACGGTGGATGGGAGCTGTGGCTGCAGCATATGGTCCCACAGGTCTGTGTGAAACAGGTCGAGGTGTGGAGTCCTGTCCTGAAGGTATGCCATAAAAGCAAGGGCACAAAGCTGCCCCATCATTGTCCATTGCTTAGCCACGTGCTGGTGGGAGCTAAAAAAATCCTTTTGAGACATGGACACAGAATAGGCAGAAGAAAAAAGTGTCTGAGCACGGGTGGGGGTGGGGGTTGAGGGGGGCTTTTGGTTTTGCCGCACTGGGTGTATCAAAGTGCTTTGAGCAGTCTGGTCTAGTGGAAGTTGTACCTGCCAATGGTGTGGGAGGTTGGAACTAGAGGATCTTTAAGGTCCTTTCCAACCCAAACCATTCTATAATTCTATGACTACCACCCTTCTTTACCCTCTGGCACCTCTCACGCAAAGTAAAAATGTAAGGCATACTGGTTTTGGCAGAATTGGGGTCTTTTTCCACTTAGAAAGGACATCTGAGTGTGGGGTTTTCTTTTGAGATCCAAGATACATAAGTGAATGACTTCCTCACTACTGAAGTGTTTAGCACCTTTGGTTGCAACAGAAATCAGAGGGGGAGAGCTGTGTGGGAGGGTGATTGAAATGAAAGCATGGATTAACTGGGCTGATGATAACCTTTACAGGACATCTGGTACTCTGCAAGTGGATGAGGAAAATCATGGGCAGTGATAGAGACAAATGGCTCTGTCCTGTGGTGGGGTGGGGACCTGGAGCTGTTCAGTCATGGCAGCAGTGCCGAGCTGCATCAGAGCCCCGCCCTGCACCTGTGGGGACAGCCAGAAAGAAGGGCACTGCTGGGCTCTGTGTGCTCTGAGGGGGACCAGTGTTTCAGTAGCACTAGCTCCAGCCTAATTTTAGGCCATTTTGGGTGGGGCTTGAATGTATCAAGGTCAGTGATGGTGCCCAAGGGATTGCCTATGCTGAGGGAGCACAGGAGCTCAGTTCAGCTGACCACAGGGCTAAGAACCAGCCCCCAGCATCAAAACGGTGTGATATTTGTAAAGTCTAGCTCAGTCACAGGATGTGAGACTGCACCATGGTCAAATACTACATTTGTCATGCTTCTGGCACATTACAACATTGAAAATGTCATCTACGTGTCTCCAGAGAGTGGATGGAAGAGAAATCTAACTGTCTTGTTTTCTTCAAGCGGTGGTGTTGGACATTTACCCAACCACTACCTTTCCCTAAAGGGAAGGGGGGGGAGAGAGAGAGGACAAGAGCAAGAGAAGACTAGATCAGGGCAGCACTCCAGGGTTCAAAGCTGTCACTGTCAGGTGCCCGATGCTGATGTGCCAGTGATGTTCACAAAGAGCCCTTGGGGTCAGGCTCAGCATTCCAGACCAGTTAGTTCCGTGACCCTTCTTTCATCATGTGGTTTTCATCGTGTTGGGAAGCCTGCATCATCCTTGGAGTGACAGCAGTGGCTTGTTCTGGTGAGATATATCAGTGTCTTCTCAGAGGAATGAAGGTTTCATTCTCCATTTCTCACTCCACATAGGACGAGGATAGTCAGAGGGTTCTTTGTCACTCTTGTCCCTCATGGCCTGGAAGATTTGGCAGCATCTCTGCTCTGCTCTCTTACTCACTGGTGCCTCATCCTCAATGCGTGGTTGATTGTCCAGATGAAAGTCTCACAATAGTAATGTTAACATCTGCTCTTCCTCCTCCCTCCCTCCCTCTCTCCGCCAAATCAGCAAAACTTTTGGAACAGCTTTGTTCTGCAGTTCCTCTGGAATGAAAAATGGTGGCTGCTCTCCCTGTCTCAAATGCCAGGAAAACCTCTTGGCCCCTGTTATATACATAAAGAAAGGTGATTCACCCTGAAGACTGGCCAGGTTAGGTCATGCAAATGAGATTTTCCTCAGAAAGCTACATTTGAGACCTTAGTTGGTAACTTATCCCTGCTTCTTGCTCCATCTCTTGGTCATTTCTTCAACAACTGCAGTCTCCTTTCAAGGCACACCTCATTGAAAATTATTCTGCTCTTTTTCAATCTCTCTCTCTCTGAGGAATTACATTCTTAGGGATTATTTTGCAGTTGAAATATAGTTAGTTAGCTATGCTTGGTTTCATAGTTTATGCTACACTTTGTTGTATGTTGTGCTAATTAACACACCTTCATCAATAGAAGGGCTTGAACAAGCTACTGTAGCTCAGCAAAAGACAGCAGAGAATTCAGATTAGCCTGCTGAACAGTGTCTTATAACAAAGCAAAAAACCTTCCTCAGTGAGCCAGACGATACCTAAAGCGTGATTCTCCAGCAAACATTGCTTCATGTGAAGTTCAGCAGACAAATGCAGGGTTTCTCTTACTTCTCTGTGATCACAGTCACACGGTGTAAAAATTGTTGTGGATCCTTATTTCAAGAGGTAACATAAGATCCTATAAGCTGAAAAGCTGCAACACCACAGCTCTGGTAATTGGCTTTGGAAGCTTTTGTCTGCTTTTCTTAAGTCAAGGCCAGTTTTGTATCAGACTGTAAACTCTGGAGACAACTTTAAAATACATCACTGCTGAGTATGTGAGGAAGCAAGTCGAAAATGTGCTTTCTGCAGGAATTTGTGTGGGTAAAATTTGATCACTCTGATGTTCATGGGAAATGAATGAAGAAGCAGTATAAGCATGGCCACAGAGAATTAATTTGGAAAGTTACACAAATTCTAGCCAAAATTACTTTTTTCAGCTTTTGCTGAGCTTTGCAGCAAGTCCAGTTGTGTAAAACCATCTGTTCTTTTTCAGAACAACCTTATTAAGACCTACTGATAATATTTCATCTCCTTCCTATAGACAATGTTTCAGTCTTTATTACAGTCCCTTGAATGTGAGGAGCTGTAATCTTGCCGTCCTGTTTGCACTCAGAAAATATGATGAGTAAATCTGTCATCTCTCCTTGAATAAAAAGACTCCTTCCTCACACTGTCTCTCCTATTTGAGGTAAATTCCTGCTGTGCTTTAAACAGTTACTTATTATTGATTGGCATAAGTTAATGGCTGTGCTGTGATTTGCAGTGATTTCATGTTAGAGTTATATGTCTGGTAATTGCTCTCATAAAGTATGTTCCTACTGTAGATGTGTGGGTGAAATGTGTCCTGGAGACTGCCTGTTGCCAGCTGTACTTCTCTGGAACATTAGCTCAGAAAGTCACTTTATATAGTGAAAATCTGTTTTAAAATTATTCAATGTTCCCATACGACTTCTTCTGGAGAAGAATTCTAATCAAACCAAAATTATTACTTTATTTCACTTCGTGTTGAAATCTTCATTTACATTTGATTCCTATAGAGAAGCACATTTTAGTTTTTATCCTTGCTCATTTTATCTTCCTTTTCCCTATGTAGAAAGAAAAGAGAAAAAAATAGGGAAAATGAGAAACACACATACATGAAAAATGCAAGAAAGCACTAGCGAAATTTTTCTTAGGATTTTGGTTTTGTCAAAAACAAAAACAAAGAAACCTTTTTTTTTTCCTTTGCATCTGTCTTCCAGAAGAAATGAATATCTCAAAATACTCCACCTTCTCAGGTTTCTGATCTATGAAAAATTCTTTCTGGGTGGGGAGAAAGAGGAAATTTGTAAAGAGAAAGAGAAAATTTGTAAAGTAAGGAGGAAGTCACAGGCTAACTATCTAATACCCGAGAATTACATAACAATAGAAAACAAACAAAAGTAGGCAGCAAAAATTGCCAGACTGAGTAAAACCAGCAAACTGTACGTTAAAGATACATCTGAAAATGAAGATTGTTCTCAAGCAGAGACTTTTTTGACAGAAGTATATTTTTCAGCAGGGAAAAAAGTATACATTACTGCTCCTTTGATATGGAAAGAAAGGAATTTGGGATTTTTTTTTCCCAAAAACCTGTTCTCTATTGAGTTTTCTGAATCTTAAAACAACACCTGCTCTGTTTGATCTGATTATAAATATGTTATGTATTTCTGGATTGGGTTCCTCTCAGAGGACTATGACAGAGAGCGCAGCATATGTATGGAAATATTCTGTAGACAAGGCTGCCATAAAAAAAAGCCTGTGCAGGGTAGCACAGACCTGCACAGAAGGGAGCCTGGAAAAAGACTTAACCAGAGTAACCAAGGAAAACTTCTGCTCTTACCACTGGCATCATGAGGGCTTCACTTTCTGCCAAGCCCAGCAATGAGCTCAGTCTCTGAAGTCTCATTGAAAAAATCTGAGCGCAGAAACCACCTGATAGGTGTTTTATCTGTCTGGGGATAAACTGCTTAATGGGTTCTGCTGGGACTTGAAACTGGTTCCTTGAAGTCTCCCTGTCTCAAGCCAGATCCTTGTGTTGCTATACCACCCCCAGCAGTCCTGGTGAGACCCCTGTTTGTCCCTGTTTGGAGCGTTCCCTGCTGAGCAAACAACAGGAACGTCCCTTAGTGTGGGGAGGGATGTCTCTTGTTTGCTGGTGCATTTGAGAGGATTGGGTCACAAGTTTTGCAGCTTCAGCCCGTCTTTTCTCCATCAGTCCTGGCAAAACTGAGGGATCATTTCGCTCCTTTCCAAACACCAGTGGTATTTTTCCACCGTTGCTGCACTGCATGTAGTGTGCAGCGGTTCATTGACTGGAAAGAATCCAGAGGACAGGAGAAAAAGTTTTCCTCTCCCATCCTCCAGGAGCAGGAAATGAGAGAATGCCAAGGGCTTTGCAGGGTGGTGGGTCTGACCTGCGGACAGGTGGGTGTGTTGGTCTGCCTGAAGCTGGGGAGTTGCTGAATAAAAATTTCTATCTTTTCTCAAACTGGACAAGATTGCCCTCATCTTCCGACTTCTCCCCTCACATCCTCCCATTTCCCACATTCAGGCAGTCTGTTCAGCTTGGAGACAGTGGTGCACAGGAGTAATTAATGCCTGTGCCCCCTGGTCTCACACCTCCCCAGCTGAGAAGCTTTCCTCTGCAAATACAACAATAACAGAAGATCTCCTTTCTGCTTTGGTCAAAGGTAGAAGCTGAGCTCATGTTTGTATATCCTGGCTGTTGAGATGGAAAGTGTGAACTTCACAGAAAATTAAATCTGCAGAGAAGAAGAATGGGGGAGGGGTCACTCTGGAGAAAGAGAGGCCTGCATACGGAGATCCCATTATGTCCAGACCTCACAGTGTCTCCTCACTCATTCATGCCAAGCGCAATGTGGGCTGGGTGTGAGGCAAAAGCCTTCAGGCTTAGCCAAGGAGAGAGGCCCCAGCATGTGTTGCTGTGCTTAGCACTGGAGTCAGTATGGATGCTGGCCAGCTGCCAGTCACACTGGCATGGCTGTTATTAGATACCATTGTGTTAAGCTTAGCACTTTTTGCAGGCCAGATAAATTCCTTTTGTGTTTTCCCATGCTCCTGACACATTTAGAAGAGTTTCAGCTTCAGAGAGAAAAGGCACGAGTAGTATAAACAAACTCCTAACATCCAGTGGGCATGGGTAGGGAGAGAAGCTTGGGGCAAGATGAAATCACTCTTCCTTAACTCAGTGCAGGTCGAGGTTCATTAACTGTTGAGCTTGGGTTGACATTTTATAAATAACTATGCAGGGAAAGACATTCCCTGAATGCCTTTTGCAAAGAGGACAATTAGATCACTTGAGCAAATTGCAAAAGAGGAGTAGATAATTAGAGTGATGGTGAGCTGCACAGTGGCCATGCCAGTGGGTTTGTGTTGACCTGTTTGTGACTGGAAAGTCAGTTTGAATAAATTTTTTGTGCTTCATGATTTTTCTTTCTTTAAATAATATTATTTTGTTGCCTAGGAAGAGCCAGAAGTTGTGGAAGAAAAGACTGGTAGTGTACTTTCCATCATTCCTCCATGAGGCAACTTTCACCTGTCCCAGCCCAAGCTGGATGAGAAAACTCCCCAGGACACTTTCAGCTCACAAGGCAGAAGGTGAAGATCCTATAATCTAGGATTAGATTATAGGATCTTCTTTCTGGCCACTTCCTGGTGGCCTTTCTTTTCTCTTAAAGAGAGAAGGCTGTCACTGTGGTGAGGTAAATTAAGATATACTCTCAGGACCACACAATTGCTCATCCCTTGTGGTTCCCTTCCTCCACTCACCAAGGCAGCATTAGCAAACTCTTACAATTCCTCTTTTTAGCCCCTGCCAGGGCTACTCTTCTGGTGATATGTCCATTGGAATTTTAGCTGTGCTTGAGGAAAATACTCAGTGGTTTTCTGCTTTTCTCCACTTGCTGGGGAAGGACAACTTACCCCTTTTTTGCTTGTTGTCTCTTTGCATAATACATTAGTCTTCTCTGCTGCCATCCCTGACCCAGCACATGGTTTAGGGAGGGACCTGTTACTCTGGGAGCCCCAATATCACTGACTCAAATAAAAGGATGGGGCTACATCTGCCCAGTAGCTGCAGGCATAGCAGGGCAAGAAAGGGAAGAATTATAGAAGGGACAAATTTGTATGGAGTCCCAAGAGGAAAACTGGAGATGTGATGGGTATAGGTGGGCTTGAGGACACCCCATTACAGTGTTAAATTCCTAGATCAGGCAGAAATCCCTCTCCTCTAGATGTGCAGGAATCATAGCAACCACCCTAAAGATGTGCCACTGTCAATGTCAATGTGCATTAGAGGCTAAGAAAGGAGGCAAGACGAGAAGTCTTTAGTATTAAGAGTTGGAGAAAAAAAGTTTGGGAAACCATTTTCAGCAATTCCATTCAAAGCTCTTTTGTTAGTTCTCCTTATACTCCTGAGCAAGTAAGTTTATGCTTTCAGGATTGTTCCCCCCCTGCTTTGCAAATTATTCCATGAAGTCCTGTGAAGCTCCTTGAATAATTTTCACAGCTCAGGGTATGGCACATCTCACCCTTCCCAAAGCTATACTCTTTTATTTCCCCATGAAATGCTCTGCCGAATACAAACAGTACAGATGGAAGATTTTCATGCCAAATGTCTACCTCATGATGGCTTTGGGAGCATGGTTCAACTCTTTCAGCTAAACTGAAAGATGAGATTTGATGATTCCAAACATGAGATTAGAGGGAGAGATATTTCATTAAGAAAGTCTGAACTTTGAAGTAAGGACATGAAATTCAGCATAGGGCTCTGTGCCTTTTTATATAGTATGATCTTTTTTCCGTGTCCCTGTGCAAATTTTTCTAACTTTGACCAACGTGCTAGCCTCTAAATTAGTAAGTCTGTGCTTCCTGAACAGGAGTTTTTGCGGACATTGCAGCTCTGTCTCCTGAATACCCAGGGCTTTCTGGGCATTGCCCTGGCCCCATAGCTCCAGTGTTGCAGATTGACTGGGACAGAGCTTTCCCAGGTTTTTTTCCC
>WAAG01024290.1:41820-61173 GCA_013390105.1 Tichodroma muraria
GGTTTTGGTTTTTTGGGGTTTTTTTCTGTAATATGAGTTCATTACATACAAGCAGGTTCAAGACAAGCAGCAAGACTCCCTAAAGTCTCTAATTTTCCAAAGGAAAACAGCTGCGGTACACAGACCTTGAATTATCCTTATCCTTAAAATGTGGGATCAACAGGATTGTTTCTGGCTCTGGACACCAGAAGAGTCAAATGACATGGGATCAGAAAAGGTTAAAACTTGCCACCTCATTTTAGTTCCAGGTTTAGGAGAGATTTGCAGACCTAGTAAGAAGGAAACTGGCATTAGGGTCACAGACTCATCTCCTGCAACAAGATAGGGGTAAAAAAAAGCAGGGTAAAAAGAAAATGAAGTCTGAGGAGTCCCAACTTAAGTACATTTTTCATTGGCACAAGCCATCCTTGATTAGCACGGGCCAGGCTGCTGCTATGGGGACCCTGCTAGGAGCTCAGAGGCTCACGGCACGCATGAGGCAATGGAAAAGCAGCAGGCAGGGACTAGAAATGGCTGAACTTTATTTTTCCAAAGTGAAGATCCTTGGTGGGCTGCAGATTACTTTGGAAATCAGACCCTACACCCCAGGATCCTGCAGCTGTCCCTCTCCCCTCTAATTTTTCTCTGTCAGATTCAGAGCTATAATTAACCACAAGGTCTTAGTGATACCATGTGAAACTCTGTGTGTGTGTGTTTGTGTGTGTGTGTGTGTGTGCACGCCTGGGCTTACTCACCCCAGTGGGCATAATCCTCGGCTGAAGATTGACAGGTTCACATGGACAGGAACTTTTTAACTAATTCACTTCTAAATGCTCCTATTGCTCTCTCTTCCCTTTGCTTCCCTCTTCCCTCCAGGCTGCAAAGGGTATCGTGATACTGGAACCACATCTGCACACAGAACTGTCAGGAGTCATCCCAGTACACATCCATGAACTCCTTTGTATTAGCCATGGTAGGATACCCAGCCAAGGTGCTTATTGATGTGCTTCCATCTCTGACTGAGCCAGGTTTCTCAGAGTAGGTCCCTCAGCATTTTCCTGGAATCAAACAATGTCGGATCAGAGCATGTTGGAGATGAAGGGTTCTGACTTGGCAATGGTTTGCCAAGACGTTGAAGCAGGTAAGGGAAAAATGTCTGAAGGCCAAAGCACACTTCTCTAGCTCACGTGAGGAGCTGTGTTTGAGGCAACACACTAACCTTCCATATTCCTTATCTCAGCAATTCCATTAAAGCCACTTGGTACTCAAGCGCTGAGAGGGAAAGGGAGAGCATGATTTGGCACAAAACCAGAAAACACACAGGACTTTTTTAAAGATAAAAGCCCAGGGTATTTCAAATTAAAATGTCCACAGAAATAATAGGAAGATACTCAACATTTTGTTTTAGGAAGGAAGAGGCATCTTAAACTGTGCTTCCATGGACCCAGCTTTGTTGAGGTTGATGTATGAACTAGTAGGAGAACAGGAAATTCTCGCAATGAGCTAGACTGTCTAAAGGACACTTAGGGGTTCTACAGGAAAAGAAAAACTTTGGAAGAATCTGTAAGGAGGAGATTCAAACTGCTAAGCATTGCAGCCGCATTTCAGCTGTGGAAAAATGAGGCACAGTGAGTACATCTGTGATACAGCTTGAATTTTCATTGATTTTCATAGTATGGCACTGAGCTACTGCTGCTGCTGCAGCATGGATGATTCTCAGCTGGTCAGGAGTGGTCTTATTGGGTCAGGAGTGACTGCTTACATGGGTTGGTTGATTTAGATCCCACCTTTGCCTACACCAGTGTAAAATGCAATAGGTCCACCCAGGAGCCTGCTGATGGTTCCTTTATCTGTCTTGGCTGCTGCCATGACAGGTATAAAGAATTCAGTTCTAGAGACTCTGCTTTGTCAGGCTATAGATAAAGATCCCTGACACTGGGAAGTGGGAGAGCTAGAAGAGCTTGGTGTGTCTGGCAAGGGAAAAAAACACAGGATTTTTTTTAATTTTTTTTTGTGAAGGTTTAAATTGAAATGAAGCATATGCATGCCTAATCCGTTCTAATCTATCTGGGTTCTTATATCCCATTAATCACTGACTTGTATTAGCACCTCGCACTGTCATCCCTGCCACTGCAGAAAGCTGCTGAGACCACCACCTCGTCACAGGCATTCTGATGACTTGTCACTGGATTTTGTGGGAGCAACAAAACAGCCAAGAAGCCAAAATCACTTCCCATTGCAATGCTTTAGAGGAACGATACAGGCGAGAATTGATGTAAGCTAATGGTCTCGAGCATGAGTGACAGACACCACAAAAACCATCCTGTAAAACACTTATTTCTCAGAAGTCTTCACAAAATTGCCACCACCTAAAGACAGTGTGGCTTTTCTCAAAGCAAGGTGACTTCCAATTGATTGCTCCACTTTTTATTATAAATCTTAAGAGCAAATTCTTTATTGCAGTTTTACTAAAAACCAAATAAATGAAGAACAGGCACTGAAATAATCTAGGATGCATACGGAAAGGTTATGCATTATTTCATAGTTAACTGTCTCCCCACAAATTGACTGGGAACACAGCAGGTTTGAACTTCTTAAAAGACCAGATTTCATCAGCTCTAGCTATAATATAGGTCATCTCAACTGTTTAACTGAATGATACAGGACATTTTAATAGGGTTAAAATTTTATAAAGTCAGCATTCAGGCCAGGACCCACCTAGTGGAGGTAGACTACCCCCAGTCTAAGTTAACTCTTGCAGTTTCAGTTTATATTTTTCGCATCAGCTAGTTGGGAAATTTAAGCTATTAATATGAACTATTGCCCAGAGGTGAATACACTTCAGTGGTACATGAAGATCTTTTCTTTTTATAGCTATGTTTATTTTCCACAAGCTCTAAGATAAGCGTCTTCAGGTTTTGCAGTTGTGTATCTTAGTAGCACATATCTTTTTCAAACCCTTTCCTTCTCTGTCAAGGGCTCCAACCCACACACAGACACACAACTCTCCCAGGTCCAGTAGTGGGAACATGAGATGGTTGGATCAGTCACTGCAGGTCAGTGACAAGGAGTTTATGGTCTGAGGTACGCTTAAACAAAGAATCCATTGAACAATTTCAAACCAGAACAAAATAAGTGGAAATTCCAGTCTGCCTGCAGACAATTTAGAAATAGAAATAATTTTTTTAATTCATTAGTTTGACTAGCTTCAATCACAAAAAGAGCATGAAGCCATGGATCTGTACAGAGCAGAAAGGTACATATCACATTAACTTAAAGCATGACAAAGCAGATGACTAAATTTGTAATCTTGACATAGACATCCCCAAAAAATCAAATTAGGAATAAAAAACACAGGAAACACTCCTTAAATGAAATCGAAAGCTTATTTTCATTAAATGTAACATCACGTTTTGAGTTGAATTGTTTAAACTGCATTCTTAGAATAGCTGGTGATCAGCTTAGAACATAAACAGTAGAAGTTTTCTTGGCATTTAAATCCAGCAGCTACAGCTCATTTAGCTGCACTACCTATCTTGAGCTGTATTCAGCAGGTAAATTGCAGTTTTGAGAGGGCAAGTTACAGGTGTATCTCATACATATGGTATGGAAGTTCCACACAGAACGTCACTTTCGATGTGACTTTGAAAACTGCTTCCACGAAAGAGAGATGTAGCTGTTTGGAAGCAGTGAGGGGTTAAAAACTGCTCCCTTGAATTTATTTCTGATAGCGGTAGAGGGCTGAAACCGCCAGCCTGCTGATTGATGGGTTCACATGGGGCGACCTTCGCATTAGCAACGCGACTCTGGTTGCCTGGTAAACACAGGCAGATGGATCCAGCTCCAGTGATTTTCAGCAGTGACGGATGGCAAAGGTATTTCTGATCCGCATCACACCCTGCAGATCCCATGAAAATGACTTGGCACAGGGCAGAAAGTATTAGATTCGGGTGACAAATAACTACCTGACATCAGCTGAGGCTTCTTCAGAAAGGTTATGCTGCAAATAACAGGCTTTTACGTAACTTTGTTTTCATGAAGCAATAGAAAGACATGTGGTTTATTTATTTATTTGAGAACATGTAATGCAGCTACTATCTGATAAAAACGATTTCTTGGGAATATATACCCAAGTATTCCAGCACTGTATAGGGTTCTGGCTGGTTTTGGAGTGGTTTTGTTTGTTTGTAAGATTAAAGCATGCATTTTTTAACTTGTTGCTATAGTTGATGTTACATGTATTTTTTCAGTGGCAGGAATTAGCATTCAGACAAGACATTTACTCAGAGCTACTGTGATTTCATGAGTCTTTGCCTTTCTAACCCTTCAGTTCAAAAATTCTTGACTTTTATTCCTTCTTCTCTTCACGACTCAGTTGCTTCACCAGCAAAACCAGCATTTTAATTAGGTGTGTGGTCAATAAATACTCATCTGAACTTCAGACCTTTGTTTTCATGAAGTAGCTTGTTTGTGTATAAAAATGACTGGGGCAGGCATGTGTTGAGAGACAGTTCCAAACGCTTTATGCCTATCTTTAGCTGACAGGAGTCCCTTCCGCAGGATAGCATCCTCAAAATGCGTAGTGTGTGAGTGCATGTGTTCCTGCAGTCAGTTATAATAACTGTTTGCACCTTCTGTGCTGCATGCTACCATTCCTGCCAGGATAATCCGGTGTGGTTGTATCTGATAGGACATCAATAACAAGCCTAGAACTTGGCAAATGTCATCTCCCCAAGATGGAGTGTCTTGTTTCTCTGCCTGTGTTGTGCTGTAAAGCTTCTCTCACTATTTAAACCTTCTCCACTAGAGACAGCAAAATTTCCAGGTGGCCCAGAGTTGTCCCCTTTTCTTTACAGTGAAGTCATTCTCTTGGTTTTCAATGTAAAGGAACACAAATTAATAGAAACAACAACCATAGAGCAAGGTTTTGGAATAGTTGAAGAAAAGTAGGATCAGCATAACATTGCCAATGAGCAAGGAAAACTTCTTCAATCTTATTTCCTTCTGGAAGGGGGTTATCTCTCTCCCCAGGCTTTTAATCAGATTTCCCCATTTATCCAGAACTCTGCACAAAGACAGGGTTGACTATACTTCTGTAACCATTCTTACGGGCTTTCCTCCTTATATTTTAATTTATTAATATTTCACCTTTTTTCTGTTCAGTTTTCCTACATCATTAGTCTCCTGTGTTCATGTCTTTTTTCTCATCCATGCCCCATCCTTCCTTCCTTCCTTCCTTCCTTCCTTTCACCAACACAGATTCAAGAAAAGTTTTGTTTTGAAGGACACCATGTGAATGTGTGAATGTGGGTTCATTCTCATCTTCTACAGAACCTGTACCTTGCTGCCTGGAGTGTAAGCTGCTTTTTCCTACTTCATCTTGGAGGCAGACAGTGCTGCAGAGATGCAGTAGCAGACTGCAGTTCTCACAGTGCGCCTTTTTCAATGGTGTTACAGAATTACTAAAAAATTAGAGCTGAGATAATGAAACTGGCTTAGTTCTCTTTCAGCAAAGCATGCTGTTCTGTCGGCACCCTGCGCCTCTGATGTGTTTTCCCTTTTTTGCCCGTGGCATTCCGCTCACCAGAAAAACTTTACTGCAATTGATTTTCAGCCCTTTCCCTCATGTCCACACATTTGTCTCCACCAGGCAGGGATCTAGCTGAATGGCAGAGGTAGTTCAGGAAACAAAAGCTGGGTAGAGCTCACTGCAGACAGCAGGCATGTTGGACTGCAGCACACCTGCACCTCCCACACTGGCTTCCCTTGGAGGCACAAGATGGGGAAAGAGCTTCAGCAGGAAGCTCCACATGTATCCATGCAGGTGGGGAAGGGGTGGCTGTGCCACTTGTCCCCACACAGAGGAGCACTTGGAGCAATGGTGTGCACTGCTAAGTGCTATCCAGAAGTTCCAAGATACATGTCCTTTCCAGGAGCTCTCAGAACAGCCAGGCTGGATGGTGCCCTTTCTCCAGTTCAGTGCAGGATGTAGTTTGTTAATTATAGGCAGATGAAGTGTGAGTCAATTTTTTCCTAGTTTTATCCATTTAGTTGACAATATTTCCTTTAAAATGGCAAGCTGAAGATTGGGACATATTTATTAAGTCCTGTGAACTCGAACAATAAAATCTTTAATACAGACCCAGGGTATTGTGTGCTCCCAAGAATAAATCCTGATGTTTGGAAAGGGCGTATCAAACATAGATGGTGCTGTTTGAAGCTGGCTTTTGAGAACGAATGATGGCAGTTATCCAGGGCTGCGTGTCAGGGGCACTCTGGTTTCACAAAGCTGTTTGTAGTCTGAAGCACTCAGCTGAGTTTCGTTTAGTGTCCTCCAGTCAGAATAGTCAGAAAAGCAGTGTGATGCCGGAGGGTAGTCACAACCAAAACGATTCCAGCTGTCGACACAGTGGAGAGGCTTTTGTGGGCCCTAAGTTAAAGGCCAGAGCGAGTGGCTGACTCAGTGGTGCGTGAAGTTCCCCCTGTCTGGGGCTGAAGGAGGGCGTGGTAGCCCTGGAACTCTGTGCTCAGCACCTCAGCAGCAAATCCGGCGCAGTCAGCAAGGTCCATGCCAGCGCCGCATCGCTGAGTTGGAGCAGAGCACAGTCACCTCTCTGGGCTGAGTCTGGGGTGTCTTGTGCAGCCTGGTGCTGCTCTCCTGATTACAAGGCTCCATCCAGCGCAGTGTCACATCACCATGGTCCCCAAAAACTTAAACTCAGCTCTAATTTACTGTCCCATGCAATGCTCTTTCCCATATGATCAGATCAACAGCCAGCATGCAACATATGTGGATGGCTTTTCTCCTCTTTCCATAGTGCAAACCATGTGTGTGTGCACCTGAGAGAGTGGCGTGCACTGTCTAGGGAGCCAGCCCAGGCAATCCTGTCATTTACAGGTTTGTTCCACTGCAAAAGGACTGCATCACTTCCAGATGAGAGATGGCACAGGATCAAGTCCGTTATACAAATTAATGTTCTGTATGGTGTTGCACTTATGGAGTTGATCCTTATGGGTTTCTTCCAACTCAAGATATTCTATGATTCTCTGCAGGGCTTAAAATATGGCAGATACCACATATTTAGAAACCAGTAGTGTAAGAACTACAACAGCAAAAAATCAGGATATGGAGAAGGCACTAATAGTTAGATCAGGGTGGATCACAATGATCTGGTGCCACAAGCCAGAATAAACCAACAGTTACATGTTACCATCAAAGTCCCTCAGTGAAACACTGAAGTAAAGCTCAGACATATTAGAGCCTAGAGACACTCCCCAAAAATGTTGGAAGACATGAATTTTTAGCCAGTTTTAAGTCTTCTGCAGCCTTTTATTCTGCTCAAATGCAAGTGAAATAATTGGAGTCATGGAGCATGGAAAAATCCCTGCTCATCCAATTCAATATGGATATATTTTCCTTGCTTTTCCTTCTAGGAAACCTTCTAAGCAAATTCACAGCAGAAACGTGTTACAAAATCTATGTGCTATTGTTACATATATCACTTCATACTGTATGAAATGAAAGAATTTTTGTAAATTCAACTAAATTACAAAAATCACTTTTGCTCTTTGCAGTGAAAATAAGTTATTTATCTTCATATTTACACCTAAATAGTTTCTAGGCTATGAGCTGCCAGTAACCTCAAGCTGTAGTCCTGCTGGGTCAAGTACTGTTTAGTCACTTGGGGTATTTTAAATACTAGCTCTAGGTTTATTCTGCCTTGCTTTGGCAAAGCATTTGACTGAGCTTTAGGAAGAACAATTCAAACCATGTTTCTGAGCAAAGCCTGCCTTTTTTTTTTCTTTTCCCTTATTCTATCCATTGTTGTTATATGGAACTTCTATGAAGTTTTTAGCTAGTGAGTAGTGGGACTGGTGAATAAAGGGCCTGGAACCGTCAGCCAGAAGCTGTGAGTGGAAGTTGGGCTTTCATGTACCAGAACTGGTCTTGTGCAATAAGTTTGATGTTGCACTCCAGAATTCCTTACACTTACAGTTTCCAATTCCTTCAGGTTTCAAGGAGTAAATGAGAACCACAAAACGCTGAGAGCTGTCTCTTCATGTGACGGAAGAGGTTTGCTGGTTTTGGCAGAAGGCTTTGGATGGTATGAATTTTGAATGTGAGCAAGTATGATGCACTCTCTCCCTCTAGTCACAGCGGGTGGGATGCAGCTGACCAGATGTGGCCGTCTTCCTCTGAGTTGGATGCCTGGATGTGCAGCCTCCCTTTAGAGAGTGCTAGTTACCTCATGGTTATGTAAATGTCTAAAACAATGAAACGGATCATGTCCTAAAAGTATTTATTTCCCTCTGTGACTTTCAAGAGGACCCAGAGCAACCCACCAAGTCATAAAATGCTTCCTTGCAGACACCTGAAATCGGACATGTTGAATAACAGTCTAACAATTTGATCCAACCGCCTCTGAGGTTAGCCTCAGGCAAAGTCACTGGTTGTTTTATTGGTCTTTAAAGGGATTTGATGTGGAAGGCGGGTCAAAGGCTGTCAGTGAGATAAGTGCAGGTAAAGGAGTATTGCTGAGTTTGACTGATGCCATGAAACATTGCTTGCAGCATGTTAGCAGTGCTGTGCACATCTGTGACAGCTGACACAATGAAATGATCTCCCCTAAGCAGGCAGATGGAGGCTGAGACCTAAGTCATGACCATGCTGGGAATAACATGGGTGCTGCTGGAGATGGAAAAAATTGTTTTTTATCACCCTGTCAGATTTATCCAGTGAGCTTCCTTAAAACCACAGTCTCCTTTCAACAACTCGACTTTCCAGCTGGGAGTTACAAATGCCTGAGTTTTCGTGTCTCTCAGGGATTCTCTTGTGCTGTATTTGGCCTTTTCTTCACTCTCTCCCCCAAAAGCCATAGCAATGACAGTAGTGGCTATGCATATGACATGTTTTAATTCCATTTGCAACCACTTCATGGTACGGTTAGCACTAATCATGGCCTGTGCTTGCCACAACAGAGGGGTTGCTTACAAGTCCAAGCAGCAGCTGGACACCCATCTGCTACGCATGAACTTGGGCTGTGTCTCCAAACACAATTAATAGTTGTCTGATAGCAGAAGTCTGCAGCAGTTTGCTTCTGTTTTCCATAAGTGAATGTCTCCACTGTCCTTCTGTAGGGTCCAATTAAGCAGATGGATTCACCTCTTCCAGTCTGTCGTTTTCCCATTACTACATTGCAGGAAACCCCTAAGTTCAATGTGCCTGGCAATGGTCTTCTGAGGGACCAGCCATGCAAACAGACATGCCACCTTAGACACTGCTATCATACGACCTGCTGCATCCCTCCATTCTTCTTCACAAGACAGCCTGGAGCTTCTGTTTGGCAGGCTCATTAGCAGGAGGAGAAATGGAGTGTTTGAGGTATGGCATTCTTGTGTCTCCTCTAAAGTTTTTATGGCTGTGATGATGAACGCTGTTATTCCCTCCTGTTCATCCCACCACTGAGCCCAAACTGGAAGTGAAAGTGAAGAAGGAAGGGGTAGCAGCTGCAGCAGCAGGTCAATTTCACAGAGATAGCCATGAAACTTGGGAGCGGCTGGGAGTCCCTAGGAGGCAGCATTTGCACAGTACGATAGGGAGAGGAAGAGGAGAGGTGCACATATTTTCTTATGCCTGCTTCGATATGCCCTGATCTCCAACGACTTCCTTCTCCCTTCGGTGTGTAGAGCAGGAAAATACATGGAATAAATTTCCCACTGTTGAAAATCTCCAGGAGGAATGGCTTTACAGGCCGTAAAATATTACCCTGATAAAAATTTCTAATGAAGATGAATATTTTTACAGATAAAGTCAAATTTATCTCTAGAATTGACCCCATCTTAGAAGTAGGCTTTAATAAATGATTCCCATCACACAAGAAAACTGTCTTGCTCATTGGAATTGTTGGGTTCTTCAGTACCCTTCCTTGGATAGTGAGTGCCTGACAATGAATGGCAGCTCTTGAAACACAACACGGTCTGCTGGCCTAGGGGGGACCCTAAAATACAGAAAGGGGACGGATGTACGTGGCTTAGAGCAGTGCTTCCTGTCACAGTACAAGACACTGACATCTATTTCATTTATATTCAAAACTTCTTGTGGGTTCCCTTTCCCTGGGTACAGCTGGGCTTTCCTTCATTTATCTTTCAAGCTGTATTGGAAACACAGGAGCTGTTATGATGGAAAGTGTTTGGAGCTACTGAAGCTCCAGGAACAGGACCCTCAGTGGAGATGTGTCATGAAGGACAGCTTTTCATTGGATTTACTGAAGTGGTTTTGCCGTAGAGTTAGGATCCCAGCCCAGGTCTGTGTGGAGCTGTACAGGGTGGACATGAGACGGAGCCTCCTGAAGGTAACAACAAATCCCTTTCTTGTATTGTCCATGCAACAGGGACACTGGCTGGCTGCATCTGGGACATTTGCTCAACTCTTCCTACAGCTGGCAATCATCTGGACCACGCCAACACCAGCGGCTCCAAAGTATTACCTGGGGGAGGAAAAGGACAGATCCTCAAATGCTTGGATGTCACAGGCTGTTTTTCCGTGGTGTTATAACACTGCATCTCCTTGCGCAGGGAGGCAGAGCTAAAGCATCACGGAGGGAAGCCTGGACACATCCTTGGTATCTGTCAGGGCTGCAAACAATGCTGGAGAAGTCTTATGTCAGAAGCGATCACAAGCCTTGACTTGATGCATCTAAAGCTCTTTGAATCCTTCACACCTCCTCAAAGCCTTTTCTCTTTCTCAACTGACATTTTTATAAAGTTTCCTGCTATTTAATCTCAGATAACCACATCACAGTTTAAATCAATCATCACCAATCTGTTGTGGCCCTCCAGATCAATTACTTCCCTCCCAGCTTAGACCATTCTTGAAAATTATTGCCACCTCCTATAAATATGGCTGTGAGGTTGCAAAGTGTCAGTTCTCCTTAGAAAGATGATTCATTTAAACAAGTAGAGAAAGAGGATTTGGGCTATTTTTAGGTGTCTTTCTTTGATGCTATACAAAGATTTTCTCACCATGTTTCTCTGTTCAGCTGCTCTGTCTCTGACTTTTCACCCAGTGGAAGAGGCATCCACAACTATGGTCCCATGTGGCTCTCAGCAAGTGTCTTTCACTGTTCAGTTTTGTTATTACTGATTTATTCTTGTGTTCTGCATTAGAAATGAGGGGCATCCCACAAGACTTAGGTTGCCTGAGGTAAGTGCAGTACTCAAATGACACTGACAACAAGGAGTTTACAGTATGCTTCCCATGCACTTCAACTGAAGCATCACTGAAAAGCCCAGAGACCAGATGAGACTGGCCCAAAGTGAAAGCTGCAAAATGTTGTCTGAAGTAGGGAAGACTATTTGAATAGAATAGCTTCTTATCAGGAAACCACTAATTTTTGCAGGGCTAGAATTATTTTTAATGAAAATTTCTTTATCTGAAAGAAGAAGGGTCTTTTCCACACTAGTATGAGGCTGGACTGACCTAGAATAGCCAAGAGCTTGGCACCTAAGGTATTAATGTTTACAGGAGAAGAGTTAGGCTCATGTGTATGAGTTAGAATTTTGATTTAGTTTTGAGCCCCTCACATGCTGAGGTGAATGACTGTAGCATGTTATTACCAGCAATTTCATCTACAATCTCTGTCTTTTTGTGGGAAGTTTTAACAGGTTTTAAGCACACCTTAGTGCAAAACCCACAAAATTTGTTAAAAGCAAAAAAATATGGACAAAGTGGAAAAGCCATCTGCGTCCCAAATACTCCTCTTTTTGCCATTTTCCAGGACAGTGGTGAAGTACAAAAAGGTTCAATGACTTTCTCGATATTACTCAAGGGGTCAGCTGCAAACTGGTCTGGGACACCTCATTGTTGGGGTTCTTTTCCAGATGTCAGAATTATTTACTTCTTCATTTTAGTTTAGATCCCAGAAATTACAAGCCTGAGTTTTGTCCTTCCTAGAAGTCAGCAAGCATTTTGTATGGACTGAACAAAGCTAAGTCACAGGACACCTTGGGTCACCTTATTCCCTGTCATGCCTCTCACCTTCCCATGGAGTCAAGGCACCATACTTCTGCACAAGAGGTTATGGAGCAGAAGTTCCTGCAGGCTCCTTTCAGAACTCTAAAAATAAGACTTCTCATAATATATAGCAGGACTAATTAAGTTTTTGCTTTTCCTCCCACAGAGGGTTATCAACATAGTTTACAAAGTGTCATCTTTTAGCAACTACTCAAGAGTTGGCTGTTTCCCATCTCATCCCCTATGACACATTTACATGTTCTTTTTATAAAAATACACAGATAAAAACCCCCTCCCTGTTGTGTCTTGAATATTTTCAACCAAAGAAAAGAATTTTCTTGCCAAGTTGTTCAGTAGTTGGAAATGACTTGTCACGACAACAGACCAGAAATTCTTTTTATTTTTATGACTAACCATGCTATGATTAATGGCTCAGATAAATAGGCTCAAAATAAGTCTGGCACAAATATAGGGAAGGAGAAGGGTAAACGGGATAAGGACTGGACGTGTCTGTTGCAGGACATTGGTGGCATGAATGGCATAGTGGGCACAGAGGAAGGAAAAAATGTTTCATGCTATTTATAGCTCAGAATTACAGCTACAGATGGTGAGGCTGTCATGCAGCAAGGGCTCGGGACATGGAGAAAAGGCAACCTGCATTGCACAGACTTGTCTCTCCCTGAAAGCTGCTGTCTCACTGAAGGGTACACAGGGCCTCATTGCCCCAGTACATAAAAGCTTGACTGAAGCTTTATCCACTCCTGGAGTGTTTTTGCCCAGTGTTTTACTCTACAACATATTCTGCTGTCCCTCTTCCACAGGCAAGAGAACTTCCAGCTTCTTTTGCCAGCTGTCATTCTGTTTACATTCAGCTCATATTGTACAGTGACAATTTTGAGTGGAAATGCCAGACACACGTTCTTAGCAAATGGGGTCGAGCGTGTCCCTTCAGTGGGCTCTGGGAAGCACAAACTCACAGCTGGTGAAGTTTGTAGGGGAGACAAAGCTGGAGGTGTAGTGAAGGATGGGGACGAGGGGACGCTCATTCAGGCTGCTGATTCAGGCTTGATCCCCTGAACAGAACCCTTTGAGCAAAACTCAGCTTGAATAAATACAAATGCCAGGACAAATGCAACTAGTGGGACAGAACAGAAAGCTCTCTCCAGTGTGGAGAGGCGGGCACACCTCCTGGAAAGCAGAGACTCTGGAAAGGTCACGAGGATGGACAACTCCGGGCAGATGGCTGGGGCGGGGAAGCGAGTCAGACACTACAGCTCCATGAGGAAAAGGAGGAATGGAAAATGAGCGGTCCAGTTTTTTATCAAGAAGCAGGTCACAGTCACAAGCTGTTACAACACAGCCCTGTGGTCCCACAGACAGGTGGGATCAGGGAGCAGAGGACAGCATTGGACATGGCTCTCCCGTGTGAGTCTGCACAGCCTTGAAGCACCTTTGCTGCTGCAATCCCCGTGGCTCAGCTGCCTCCCAGAAATATCCCCTCCTACAGGATTCCCAGCTGCTGCCGGGAGCAGGATGCAGCTGGCAGAGCTGACGTGGCTGTGGGCTCTCCAGAGTCATGGACCAGGTTAGCACCGTGTTTCTTACAGAAACCCCATTGCAGCTGTGAGTGACAAACTGTGTCACTGTGAGAGTACTTACCAGCAATTTCTAAAGTTGCTTTGCCATTATTTTGTGTCTGAAATGGTCTAGAATGACTCATGTTTCTGAAATAAGAATAACAAGAGTGTAATTTCATACTTTTTGCCATGGTGAAACCTCATTAAAAACTATGAAGTGTTTGGATTTGATGCTGTTTGCACCTTTCCACCTCTGATGGCACAGGTTCCTGGGGATAGGACTCTTCTCTGGGGACTAAACAGAACTTTGGTTTCTGGGAAACAAAAATCCTTTTGACAAAAAGTGTGAAATATCTTTTCTGAGGGCCCAAAATAAGTGAAATTTTCCCTGTGACCAGTGGCAATACATAAGGTGTACATAGGCCTCTGTCAGAAATATGTAAACCTTAGATTTTTGCCACAATGCAATAGCAGAGTTCTGTCTCAGGGAAGCAGATTCCCTCTTTTAAAATGGGAAGCCAGAAAAATGTGTGGATGTAATGAGACGCTTCTCTGTTGCTAGAGAATTACAGGATTGTCATGAAGCAGTAGAAGGCCTGCCAGTTCTGTGAATTCATCAAGGCTGAGATGAAATGTGTCACCTTTTGCTCAGCTCTCTCCCTCCCAAGAAACTAAAAAAAAAGAAGAGCTTCTAGTGAGCTGAACTTCAACTTACAGAGTTATCCATATAGGCATTAGAAATAAATGTTCTATGACTTCCTCTGTCCAACTTGTATTGGATATTATACAACAAACTGTAATTTAAATATCACCAACAGTATATTAAGCATCTTAAGCTATATATAATCATCCTGCCTCATATATCTCTTTGTTTGTGCTAATATATTTGTCTATATATTTTTATAAACATGGATATGGAGTATGTATTATAGGGGGTCAGATATTTCCCATGAATATCTTTTTCTGAATGGAAATTTAGTCTTCAAGAGCTCTGAATTTCCCTATGGCACTTTTGCTGGAGATTTTTACTCCCCATTGGGAAAAATAAAATGCTTTGTTTTGAATTAGCTCAACCTAAATTGAAATATTTTGGTTTGTCAAACTGAATTAAAACATTTCATGAAGGGGCAGTTCAGCCTTAATTTATGTCCACAAGAGTTACTATGTGCCTTGTGGACATTTTAATTTATGGCCATCTTACTCCCATAATGCATCATAATCGTCTCTCTCATTAAATTTTTGCCATGTACTCTGAGAGTCAGATGGCCACAAAACATCACAGAACGCTGGCTGGGAACTTCATCGACCGAGCAACATGATGTATCACCCTCATGAGGCACCACAGAAGTTCCAGGGGATCCACAGTCGTATCAAACCAGGCTGAAGCTAAATTTTTTCTGAGAAAGGACACATTTGCTTTCAGTAAAAATATTACTGTTTCAACATTTCTTCCAGATGTGCATCCAAAATAAATGTTGGTATCAGAACTTTCTGTAGAACAAAACATATAAATTTTGACAACTTCTCTGTCTAATAATAAGTTCTACTTTCAAGGCTTTAAGCTCTTTTCCCTCCCTGTTACACAGGAGCATGCATTGTAGTTTTTGATGCAGCAAAGCACCAGTGACCTGCCACCTAGGTAGAATTATTTGACTTGGGTCAGGAGTATGAGGGAATCTGTTGAATTTTTAAAAAAAAGCTTGAAACTTCCACATCTCCCCATGGGCATGAGAAATGATAGATCAGAGGAACCAGAGCACAGAAACAGATAAATTGTAAAGGATGTTTCTAACACTAAAAAATAATTATAAACCATGAAAGTTGAGACTTTAATTTCAAAATGTTGGGAAATTCAGAGTCATGATTGCCTTGGTAAGTCTGTGCCTGCTAGTTGCATTCTGGTAAGGTCTTTAATTACATCAGCACACAACACAGGACATAAAGCTTGGAAAATATTTACATTACAGCTCTGGATTTAATATACCCAGGCATAGAAATATGACATATCTTGGAGTGATGCTGAAAGAAGGCAGAGATTGTTGTGGGACGGGTGCTCAGGTGACGATGGATCATACAGTTTGTTATGAGCTGAGTGTCAGGAGTGTGTGGTATAAAGCCTGGACGCAGCACAAAGGATTTTAACTCTAGCTGACTTTGCATGAAATTACAGGAATCCAGTATGCAGTTACATAGTTGGCCTTCAGACAGGACACCATAGTTAAGACCTTTTATTAGAAACGATAAGGCAGATTTAAGGTAAGATTTTCAGGATGGCTTCTGCCAAGGCTGGCGCTCCACGAGGGAAAAGGCAAGAGCAGTCATCACTGCCAGTATCACTTAGAATATAAGAGGCATGGACAGTGTTTGCAGAGGCCGTATTGAATCACAGTGAATAACCAGAACAGTGATTTTGTCTGGGTTTAGGATTAAGGGACTTCTCTCTTATGTGGCTTTCGTTTTTCATGAGGCTGTCAAGGGGCAGGATCGTTCTGTCACTGAAATATGGAGATCCAGGCTTCAGACGACACCATGCACAGGATTATGCACAACACCTGACTGCCCTTTCCAGAGCAAAGTGTTGACATCCCAGTCTGAGAATACCTTGGTCCAGTGTCTGGTTCTCTCTGTCCTTGAGGGAATGATCCTAGTTGGATAAGTCAGCTACATGTAACTGTGAATTGTGTCAGATCTAATGCCCCGTTAAGGTCCCCCTGAGGACTGCTGTGAGGCAGCAGGCCTATGTTTAGAAGGCCTCAGAGGGGACTTGTTTTGCCAGCAGAAGTGATGAGGTTTGCTGTATCAAAATTAGTGTGAGCTCTGGGTGATGCCTTCCGCTGGCCCAGAGACAGAGTCCTACACACTTGCTGCTTGTGACCTTCATGTAAAATACCAGCTGACTTCCCCTTCTCTTTGACTCTTCAAGGTCATGAGAACATGAGATTCAAGTCAGCTGAAGTCAATTTGGTGCCTTTCCCACTTTCTCTGGTGATGTATCCAGAGCACCCCAGATGTGCATGCCACACAGGCTCTCTCTCACCCAATCCTTTGTCTTCCATCTCAAAGGCTTTGCTGGTCTGTGTCTGTGTTTACTTAAAAGACTGTTCTGGCATTGGCATTGATACCTGAAGCATGTCAATGGGGAATGCTGGAAAACTACCCTGTACATACCCCCCAAAACACTGTCACTGAAGAAGAGGATCATGGAGCACGCTAGCACAGAGACCCAGTAAGTCAGGTGTGTATTCCTAGACTAAAGGGACACCAGTTCTTTCCACTTTGTACCACATAATTCCAAAACAAATAGGGAAGATCACCAGTTCTGGAATCAGGAATGACTACAGGGAAAACTCCCTTCTCCTTCTCAGCTTGCTACCAGCCTGTAGTAGTCATGGAATGAAATAGGTCTGGATTTTGTATTTCAACAGTCTTTTTGTGTTTTATAGACTTGGAAATGTCAAAAGAAGGACATCTTCTAGAGAGATCCTTTTCCATGTGCCACAGCGTGTTTGTGAACTCGCACCAACTGGCTCCGTGTGTTGCTCTGTTTGGCATCTCCCCGGAGGAGGAGGAGCAGTCCCCCTCCAGTCCTCTCCCAGGAGGTGACCTCCTTTCTTGAGCAAGACAGGGATTAGCTGAGCCAGCAGAGCATGTGCATAATGCATCTGGGGAGCATGGGAAGTGCTGCATGGCCTCAGCAGGGTCCTGTTACACAGCACTGACCACTGCGGGAAGAGAGGATGAGGCCTGGAGAGCACAAGAGGGGCTGGAACACACGAGGCAGTGCTGTGCCTGGTGAACAGCACCTTCCTGCTTAAAATAGGTGGTTTAAGTCAGAGGAAGGTAATTATCATTGGTTTTGGATTGATTGGTGTGCAAATTGGTATCTAAGGCTTATGAAGAGTGTCTTAGGACTGGAAAAAAGAAATGAAAAGTGAAGGAAAATGAGAAAATTGAGTTGGTCGTGATGATAATACAGGCATAATATATTCATGTCTTATATAGTTTGTGTAGATGCACACACACATGCAGTAGCACATACAGAAGATACACATACACATCCTGGATTTACACAAAATAAGAAAGATTTCAGTTAGCCAAGTTGTTCTGATGGATCTAAGATATCCAGATTGACTTACTCAGTATTTGTGCTTGCTAATGCCAAAAGCTCACACGCTGTCACCTGTCTGTAAGGAAAACAAATAAAAATAAAGCATGGAAATTCAAATAAAATTACCTTTGGTTAGCAAAAGATGAGACATAGGTCACACCTTGATGTGCTGCTAAAGTTGTGCCTCTCAGGATGTGGAATTTTCTTGGAGAATGTTTAGGCTTGTAGCTGCGATTTATGCACAAAACTGATGATCATAACAAAAATCTTGGTCAAAGTGGTCATAACAATCATACCAGGCACCATAATGTGAAGACATCCAAAAAATAAAAACAATATCTTCCTCTGAAAGGAAGCCAAGAGCCTGTGTAGTTCCTAGAGAACAAAACTTGGAAAGTAGCCCAAAAAAAGATCTATTGCATTGGTGCAGTGTACTGGTATATGGGGCACAGTTCAATGGTAGCTTAGTCAAACAGTAACTATGAAAGTTTAAATATCTTAAAATTAAATTATCTTACTACTTTGCAGTCAAGGGGTTTTTGAAACAAATCAGGGAACTTTCTGAACACTGGATTTAATTTCTCAAATTTTGAAGAATTGGAAGGATTCCAATGAAATATTAAGAAGTTAGTCTGCTGACATTTTAGAGAGATAAATTGCTTAATAGGGGAAGTTATAGGTCAGTTAGGGTGATATTGATGCTGGGAAAAAATAGCAGTGGGACACAATCAAAAAACAGTTGAAGTACAGGAATTCAATGAGTGTTAGTCAGTGAGCATGGAAAAGGAATTCTACTAAAATAAATTCTCTTTGTTCATTGAAATGATTGTGTTCCTGTCTGACAAAGCTAATTCTGTTAAGGCAGGGTTCAATTCCTTCCAAATATGACTTTGAAATATTTTGAATTCTGATTAAAAACTAGTAACCTGCCAAAGCACTATTCTGCATATTAAAGAAATCAGAAATGAGTAAGTGACTGAAAACTGTATTTACTAGTGGGGAATCTTCAGTAAAGGGGTGTGTGTTTCTAATGTGGTCCCACAGAGGTCTGGGTTTGGTCTATCACTGTTGAGTATTTTTGCTGATAGTCTCAGAGTAAGTATAAAAAGCATTTCTAATTAAGGTAACTAATTGCACAAGGTTTATGGCATAGTAAATAAGGATGAAAGCTTCTGATGGATACAAAGAAAACTGGATGAGGTTTTAGCCTTGTTAGGCTGAAAACAGTTGAACATACATGAGTATATCCAAATATATATACAGCAAGAAAAGAAAAGTGTATATGATGACACAGCTTGGGGTAGTGCCACTGTGAATCCCAAGAAAAATATCTGTGGTGGCGGCTGGGAAGCTCTCTCAGAGCAGCTGTAGTGGGACTGTTTCAGGAAGTGTTTTGGAATTACACCTCTGGGGAAACTGCTAAGCTGGGAAAGTTCCTGTGCTGTACAAGGACACACAGAAATCTCATGTCCTGAAATCAGCTGTTCAATTTGCCTATTGAGAGCCTCCTGACAGGCAGGCAAAGGCTCTGCTCAGGTTAGTTGGAGAGGAAGCTGTGAGAATGCCTTCCTTGAGAGAGCATATGCAGAGTGATAACATGTCCAGACAACTTCTACCTTCTTTAGGAGAAAAGTGGCCATTGGATGTCGCTCATGTTTTTAGGGGGAAAGCCTGGA
>WAAG01024290.1:63994-82357 GCA_013390105.1 Tichodroma muraria
GCATACTGCTAGACTGCTCTGTGACCACATGGGTGGAAAACTATCCAGGTAAAAAACAACTCTGGTTAACTTCTGGGGCAGGGTCTGTGTCAGATGACAAAAATGGTTGTAAGCAAGACAGACTTCGAGATGAGTGAAGAAACCAAATCTGTTCAGTTTAGAAAGGAGAGATGGAGTAGATGAAATGATATCAAGACCAAAGGGCATCCCTGAATTTGAACATCAGCTTCAGATTTGAAGATTAGCCTAAGGAGATTTTTTTGTCACACACAGCTCTTAATGAATCTGTAGTGGTCACAAAAACATCTGAGACTGTGTGAATAGTTAAATGAAATCCAAAAGTGGTCATGCTGAAGGACAATACTCCCAGGCACATGGTGTGATTCTTGGGGATGGTTTGACGCAGGGCCGGGAGCTGGACTACAGGATCCTTGTGGGTCCCTTCCAAAAGATCATATTCTGTGATTCTGTGAAGTTATGGTGGGAAACAATGCTTTTTAAAGCAATAGTATGAATTCCTTCTCTACTGGTAGAAACTAGGAAGGGGCTTTTCCCAGTATTGCATTTCACTAGCATGTCTACAGGAAGGACACCAGTGCATGTCTCATTCCCATTTGGTCAGGCGTGAAAATTGTCATGCGCCTCCAGAAGCAACTAGAAAAGCAAGAATTTTAGCATTCAATAGCCAAGCATCATTTTATGGGTCCTCGAGATACTTCTGTCTGAGATATCCATTTGCCAACAAGCAGAATTCTTGCTGCTTCTGCTTTAGTTGTATTGTCATGTGGTAGTCTGATTTAAAACTTTCAAAAAACAAATGTGATCAAAATAACAATATTTTTGTCTTTCCATATTTCACCCTTCTTCCCTTTCAGAGAATTCTTGTGGCATAGCTGCAGATATTAACATAGTTGCCGAAATTCTTCAGGCCTTCCCTTAGGATGGAGTTCTTTTTTTTCCCTAACAGACACAGTGCACACAACACCTCATCAAATAGTCAGCTACGCCTTGATTTTATAGCAAATAACAAAGCTTTTACTGGAAAGCAATCTTGTCATATAAACAGTAGCTAAAAACACATGTAACTAAACTATTCCAAATACTAAGGATTTGTCTATTAAAACAGACTTCTAGATGCTGAAAGAGCAATACGTAGAAATTCTGAGACCTCTAAGCTTCTGGTGTGATTTGAACCCATTGCATTAAACGCACCAGCGCAATGTCTACTTAATACTGTGGCCTTATCAAGTCTTTTGACCATTCACATTCTCTGTAAGCCTAGGATGAGAGCAAAACTTATGTGGGCGTCTTTTCTGAGTAGCCTGGCAGATTAAAATGTTGCCAGTGCTGATACACACATGTGCTATATGGAAGCTCAGAAAAGATCTTTGAACAAACTATCAGAGATGTCACATCAAGCCTGCAATGATGGGTGTCTCTAAAGCAGAAGATCTGATAAGTTACGGTGCTCTTACTGCAGACTCACAGACCCTGCAGAGTGACATGCTTGAAAAGGGAGGAACCAAACTCATCTGGACTGCTAAGACAGTGGTGTAACAAGAAATACAAAAACAGCCCAACCGTTCATGGGGTGACAGAGCAGACTGTTGCAAAATAGTTTGTGACCAGCAAAGTTATTGTCACAGAGTTGAGCATCTTCATATTTGGAAAGTTAAAATAAATTATGATAAACTTGATATTTATTATTATAAACAAATGACTAATGTATATGCAAACATGTAGCAGTGATACATAGCACAATGTATTTTATGTAGCACAGTGTATAACTAGATTTACACTACCTTGATATAAAACGGTGTTTAGAAAATTTCTTATACGTAATGTTCTTGGATATCAAAAAGAGGAAGAAAATATGGTAAAGAGTCTTTTATTGCAAGATGGAGTAAATCAGCTGCCTGAAAATGTTCAGAACATAAAGCAACAGGTTGTGGAACAAAAACTAGTGTAAAACTAGGAAGAAAATGGCTCACTGCAAGGTAGAAAGGAAACAATTTATTGTAGGTAACAGCCAAATATAAAAACAATTTTGAAAGAATTTCAGAAGAAGAGTGAAAGACATTTATGACAAACTTTTATCTAGAGTGCCTGTTGCTCGTCTCAAATCTGTTTAGGTGCCATAGACTGGAGGTGACATTCTGTGGATGTTAAAAATTGAAGTAGTAAATAAATGGGAAGAACTAGTACCTTCTGATGACCAAGAAAATAGTCATGTAGAATATGTTCACATGAACTGAAAGGCAGGCACATGCATCTGTCTCTGAGAAGATCTGTGCTCTCTGACAGCACAGTTTGTCACACCACACACCATGAGGGACAGAGGAGCTCCTCATGTTCAGTTTCACTGCTGTAAGCTTTTGTTCACAACTGTGTGTGTTGCCACTTGAGTTTGTGTGCATACCAGCCTCTAGATGGTTTGTGGACCTGGATAGCTTTTGCTGCTGTTGTTCCCAGCACAGCTTCTTGGTGGCACTTGTAGTGTTTGGCCACTTGTACCTGTAGGGTTAGTGAAACACGACTTCTGGAAGAGAGGGGAAGAGTGCTATTCCTTGGGAATTAACCTAGAGCAGGAAAGAGATTTCTCCCAAGAAGGGAGAAGGGGTTATACATCACAGCTACAGCAAACCCCGAGCAATCTGATTTGTTCTCACAGATATCTCTTTTTAAGCAGAGGCTTGCTCTGAAGCTTTCAAGTTGTCAGGATTCTGTGATTAGAGGTCATGGTCACATTTTTATCAAGGGACACCGATTTACAACTTTCCAGGCTCCAGCTCCTGAACACACTCTGATTATGACCTGATTGCATGTCTAGATGGCAGCTGGTATTCACCAACCCCTATCCAAGCCTGATTTCTTTAGAATAAGGGAGATGTGATGTGCCTCAGGAGTTCTTCTGATCTGCATAATGCAGGGGTCTTAGGGACANGTGCTCAGCACCTCAAAAGCTGCTCAGAAAGGCCTCCTGAACACTATTGACTTCAACGCTGACTCAAGTAAGGGTCAGTAACATTTGCTGAGGCTGAGTTTGTCACTCTCACACTCACCATGTCCACTGGCAGTTCCGCCTGCAAAGGCCCCAAGAAGAAACCTCTACTGGTTCACCAGCAGGCAGTTGCTACCTCTGAGTGCTGGTGAAGATTAGGAAGCCAAGTGGGAACAGACAATACTCTGTCTTTGGCTCCAAAGGACCTTCTCCAGCATTTGAATCTTATATCTAACGCATTTCCTTCTGCCCCTGAGCCCCCATCCACACTACCTCCCATCATCTGGCTGCTGAGCTCCACTGCTCCCATGCAAAGCTGCAGGCCATTTAAATCAATTCTGACACCTAACACCTCTCTGTTTTCTCAGCCTGCCTGCCCCAAATATTTCCCTCCAGCCTTGACAGAACGGGTATTCACAGGGCAGCTCCAGAATAACAAGTTTCCATTTTTTGAGACGGTTGTATGGGGAGCTTTGTGGTGTGGCACTTGGCCAACGGGTGATCATTTAGCTGGGGTAGCTCACTACTGGGTAGTTAATTTGACATGCTGAACAGAGTGGTTAGGCTCTCTCTGAAGCCCAGTCAGACACTTCTGGGTTCCCAGTATTAAATTATGCCTGATGTGCAGCACCAAAATATTGGCACTTGCGTGTAAACCTTGACTTCAGGGATGTTCATCATCCCATCAGTGGCTCATGTGCTCCAAGAAAATCCATTTTCTCCAGCAGTCTCTGGGACCATTACCTGCTTTACAGAGAGATGTGAGTTGCATTAGGCTGTCCACAACCTCTGCATCACTGAGCAGGGAAAAATAAAAAGGTGAAGACATAGTGGCGACAAATAGAGGTGATGAACCCACAAATATAAGACTGGGAAGAGCAGGTCCTTTCTCAGTGGTAGCAGCCCAGGACTCTGGATTGACTCCTTTCCCAGGAAATACATCAAGTGTAGAAATGAGAGCTTGGTTGCAGAGATGGATTCCCACTTTACACATGCTCTTTCTCCATCTCGTTTAGGGCTTGGACTGAATAATCATTATCACCACATGGTAGCTATCAGGGACTAGCTGACACATTATAAAAACCTAATGTAGCCAATGCATATTGGAGTCTTTGCCAGCACCTGAATTGTTTGCCAGAACACTTTTGAGATAGACTGTTCTTGTGGTATTTGTATCACTGGCAAGAACCAGAAACAGAGGAAATCTGGAAAACATTTCTCAGGCAAAGAAAAAAAAATCTGTGAAGTGTTGTGGAGTACCTAAGATAGTATTGAAACTCTGGTTCCTTATTCAAATGGCTGTAGAGCTTGGGAGTCTCTTGGGGCCTCAGAGCAGTATTTTTCACTTTCTGATTTTGTTAGAAATTACAATTGCTTGGTCTTGGTCATCTATTTTCCCTACAAATTTTGGACCACTCCACTCCCAAAGCCTGTGCTTCGGCATTGCTGTCCTTCTAACTGAGGAAACAGGAGAATTGTGCCTACTGAACTCAGCTGCTTGAAAACCAGGGGGAAAATACTTAGACTGTTAATAAAAAAATGTATTCTTCTATGTCATTTGGCACTGGCCTATCCTGTCTCAGTGCTGTCCCCAAACTGCATGCAAGATCCTGAGGTCTCCAGAGAGCATTTGCTATCTGATTAGGCAGTTGCATATTAGGATGACAACTGAAGCATAAACCAAAATAGCCATAAAGGAAACAGAACCGTCCCTCTGGAATAGATTTCCACTGCCATTCATATCCATCTCTCACACAGAGCTGGTTGTGCAAAGCGCTCTAACAGGACTACTAGAGCCCTGCGACGGCAAACAGAGAAGAAAAAGTCTCTCGATAAACACAGCTGGGATCCGTAGCACCCATTCACCAGAAAAGTCTGATATTTCAAAATATTTTTCATGCTATTGAGTGAATGACAAAATACTGCAGTTTGCCACTGCAGCAGTAGTATTGAGACATCCTGACTGACATTTCTTACTGAGATGAATGTTTTTCCGCGGATCAAAACTGTAGCTGTTTTATTTAAAAAAACCTGAACTGGAATGTTTCCACAGCAAGGGCCAGTTCAATTTTTTTTTTTTTGCAAGGCCTCAGGAGTTACGGCAGACCTCTTGGGACCCTCTGTGTCCCCTGCATCCTTTGTGGGCAAGGATCTGAGTTGAATTTCCTCTTGCTGTTGCTCTACTATGATTCTCCCAGGCGCTTTCATTTTAGTGAAAAAATACTTGATTGATTTGAATTGCTTCTCTTACATTTGGGAATATTCCTATTTTCTCCCCTGCCTAGGCAAAGAGAAACTTGACAAACACCTCAAACAAATTTTGTGGGAATGCTAATGTAAAATCCCTTCAATCAGTTGCGTAGAAATGAATGGATCTACCCTGTAAAACCTTGAGGTCAGATAACTTTCAATGAGAAATTTGAGGCCTGGCATTCCTTTGAATCATGCTTGATAGAGTTAAATATATAATTTTTGTTTCTTTAGCTTTTACTCACTTCCTTAAAATATTACAGTAGAAAATGACATCTTTCGTAATAATCCAATGGACCACTGGAGAGTTAGTAAGACTCTGCCTTTAAAAACATGCAAAGAACTGGGAATGTCTAATAGGACTGCTAATAATGTCATGTGGCAGAATATAAGGAGGAAAGAGGGAGGAAAACGTGCAGGACTCAAGAGCAGGGGGGTTCCAAGCAAGAACGGTGGTGCATCCAAATAGAAAATACATATATTCTGCTAGAAGACTGTAATATTCCATGCTGAGAATTCCTGTCTCTCGATCCCATGGAGCACATGCATTTTGGCCACAGGGTACCCAGTGCTTTAGAAGGTTTTGCTGTCATCCCCACAAAAAGTGATCTCTGAAGTTTCCATCCCCTGTCCCAGGGCTATGCAGCCACATTTATAGCAGAGTTCATGAGAATTACTGGAGCAGACCCTCATTACTTTATGTGGGGATGTACCCATGGCTTCTTGTACCCAATTTAGGACTTTACAATAATTCTGTGATCACAACTGCATTAGCCTGAGGCCAGTGTTTCTCACTGGAAGCAGGGAGGCTGCTTCACAGCCAGTCCTTTCTTCTTGTTTCAGATATTTGAATGGTCTCCTTCAGCTTCTTCTGTTCACTTCCACAAAGAATATCCCACCCCTTCAGATCTTCCAGCTGCTAGGAAGCCTCAAAGAACTGGGTTTTCCAGCAGGAAAAAGTCAGTGCCTCTGGCTGGCAACAGAGCTGTACCTGTAAGGTAAGGAAAGAGTGAGAAGGTGATGTTTGGAGGAAGCAGCCTCCCATTGGGAGGGAGTTGAGAGAGTCATCAGAATGGACCTGCCTTGTTCTCCTTTTTCTATAACATCTTCCTTTAAGACATGAATTAAATGGTGGTGGAGGTAGGAGTTGGGCTCTTGGCTTGCAGGAGAGCTGTTTGTGCTACTATGTCTTACCAGCCTGGGAAAAAAAAAAAGATAAAAAGATAAAGAAAATAAACCAGAAAACCCAGGAGGAAATCAGAAACTACCTGTGCCCTTAATGACTGACTGCAATTGCCACGTGGGTCCCCCGCTGGGTGCTAAGTGACCATGGAAATGCACACCATGGTCACACCGAGTGGGAGCTGAGAAGCTGAGGAGTGCTGTGCTGACATGGCCCTTCCCCTGTGTGGCTGGAGGCATTTGACACCTAATTGTTTCTGATCCAAGCGGATCACCTTTCTGGGAAGTTGCTTTGTCACTGGCAAATACGCGGCAATACGACACCAAGGTGTCTGGCAGGCTGTGGACTGTGCAGGTGAATGGAGGAGCTGGTGCTCAGGTGGAGGTGGAAGAGCTGCCTGTTTTCAGATGAAGTGCTCTTAATGCGAGATTTTTGGAGCTCGCTCTTCAGTGCCTCCTGCCACTTCATGACCTATTGCTTCCTTTTTTCCCCAGGATTAGTTTAATTTGAACATCAGGGGTTGCACCTTAACCTCCCAGTCTGGAAGGAGTGGGGAGAGGACCTGCATCTCAGTAAAATGCTAGCAGTGGCTGATACCATAAATCAGAGGGATTATAGAATTTGATGACAAACCAAATTCTTGTCAGAAAAGAGCAGAGCTGACCCCTCCCAAACTGTCATCGAAGCCGGGTTATAAAAATCACAGCTGTCACCAAAGCATGCCAGGCCTCTGGGGGACATGCCATCCTGGGGACTCATCTGCTGCTTCCATGGCCAAATTCCAAGCCCTCAGGCACATTCCACTTGACATTTTGTCACATCTCTTGCTGGTGCATCTGTTCGGGGGTATTAACTCTTCCTAAATCACTTTATCCCCTTTTTATTTTTCTCAGAAAAAACAAGACTCTGGGAGATGAAGAGGTCTGAGAAGTGGTCTGTGGTACAAAACAGAATCCAAATGTTTAAAACTTGGCAGCATCTGGAGTAACTAATCCTGTAGGCAACTTTATTACAACAACAGCATCAGAAATATAACCTGTATTCACATAAACTTAAAAAAAAACAACTTTAGCACACTTATGTACATACAAAGCTACAAGGAATCTTCCCAGCTGTGTCCCTTTGAGGTTTGTCCACAGACAGATCTGTCTCCAAAGGAGATGGGTGAGCATCAAGTCAGACCATGGTGACTGTGGTTGACCTGAGGTGACTGTACACCCTACAATGGCAAAGTGCAAGAGCAGAGACATTGAGGCACCTTTCTCAAACCATTTGATGGGGTCCAAGCTCTGAGATGCCTCTGCGTGCATGAATCAAAGTTTCTCTATCCCACCTGTTTGTGATAACCAAGCACAGTCAGTAAAATTCACAGCCACAAACTTGTCCAGCAGGGATGGCAGCAGAGGGGCTGTAATGTGCTCAAGAGTCACTGTTCCAGAATCACAAAATTTGAATGCGTGTGGGATAAAGGTCAGCTGGTTTCACTAAAGATGGGAATGACAGCCATCTGGCCTAGGAGAACGTGGAGAGTATTTGCTGGACTTCTCATGTTACTAGTGACAAAACTTCTAAGAGTTTCTAAAAATAGTATGTGCTAATTTCTTTACATGCAGTGTCCTGCATCCGGGATGAGATAGCTCAGTACCAACTCTGGTGCTAGACAAGAGTTAATAGAAAACCTAAAGGTCAATGTTAATAAATAAATACAGTAATAACAATAATAACAATGACAATAATAACAATAACAACAACAATAACAGAGCAATAAAAGCTAATTAAGAAACCAATACCCAATACTCCCCCCACAAAGCCTTGATTGAACATGGGTCTCTTTAACAGCAAAACTATAAAGTCTGAAGTGTTCAGTGCACATTGTATTCCTGCTATACAGACAAAATAAAGTATGTTATTATGGATGGAGTAAAAAGTTTGCAGTCTGTGGCAAAGGAAGTCTTGAGACAGAAGCTACCTTAATTAAAAATGGGATTTTTTTAACTTCCTGAATCATACTTCTTCCACAAACCTTGTGAATCTGGGAAAATTTGAAAGTTTTGGAGGATTCATTTGCTCGGGGGGTTAGCAAAGGACAGAGCCATGGGAAAATTTTGAAACTTGCAAACGCCCATTTAGTTTCCAAGATGAGAGCTCACAGTATGTAAATCAAGGGCTCAGAGAAAGTCACTTGCATTGAATTTCTCAGTAAAAAACTTACCTCCCTTTGCCCTCACTATGCTGCAAATGTCCTCAGTTCTGTATAAATCTCTAAATGAGCAAAAGCTGAAAGCAAATTCAGTTCATCTGGATTTTGCCTAGTTCCCTGTAGGTATCAGAAGGGGGTTTCTCCTTGGTGTTCTGCTGACCAGACATGTTCCAGTGTGCTTTCAGCCTTTTGGGGTAAGAAGTAACATTTGTTTCCTCGCTTTGCTTTTTCCTGAGGCCTGAGAAACCACAGAAAATAAAAGGTATCTCTTTGAGTGGGAGCTGGTCTGTGCTCCAAGGCGCTTCCGCCGCAGGAGCCTGGGGGTGATGCCCTGTGCCCCTTCGTTCAGGGACACAGTCCCTGCCCTACTCGAGGCGCCAGTGGGGCTCCCCCAAGCTCACACTGGCACAGTCTTGGTTTCGTCTTCTGCAGTACAGGGCGCACTTTGTTCACAGGGCTGTCGCTTTTGCTCAGGGGGCTTCCCTGCTCCTGCTGGGATGCGGGCACAGGGCCTGTCAGAAGATTCTGCCATGCCCTCTCCTTGGCTTTGCTCAGGCTTTGGCCTTGGAACTGAATGTGAAATGATGTAGACAACGTGTGTACCAGAGGTCAGCGATTCACAGGAGGTCTCAGCAGACAGCTCGGTGGGCCCTTCTTCCCTGTCAATCTGTGAAAATACTCCCAAGAGTAGCTTGAGAAGGTTCTGAACAATTACTAAAATTAAACATTTTAAGGTCCACAGACCAGGTACATTTTACCAAAGAGCTTAAAAAATATATGCTGAAGAGGGCTCTGAGCTATTCCTCTTGCTGTTTCAGGGGTCCTGGAAGGGTGAGACAGTTCCAGATAACTGGGATAAAAGCTCATTGTTGCTCCTGTGTTCAAGGGGATAAATGGGATTACTCAAGCAAACACAGGCACATTAACCTGGCATCAATCCCAGGGAAAATGATACAAAGACACATAGGAGACATGGCTGGTAAGGAATTAAAGGATATTGATGCAATTAAATACCACTGGTATCACAATATGGAGACCAAATCCTGTTGGAAAAAATTAACATCTCTTTTTAGAGTGTGATTATGAAGTGACTAATAAAAGTATGTTTGCTCGCCAAAGCACTTGATTTTGTGTGATAACTTTCTGATGTAAGCTTCAACTTGTACAAATGTCTACAATCGTTGGTAAAGAATCTTCCTCTGAAATTGTGGGGGTTTCTCTCTCTCTCTGTCTCTGTCTCTCTCCATTTCTAATGGGAGCTTGTTTTGTATAGGATTTTTCCCATTTAGAGAATCAAAACCATATGTTTCAGTTTTGGTGTATAATGAAATATTTCAGTTTGCTAAATGGAGGCAAAGCCTGACCATAGCTGTGCCTGAAATCCCATTCTTTGTGAGGAAATCATGAGCACTCTCAGTGCTTACTTGAACAATTTTGAGTTTATCAGTCTGCAACCAAATTGTTCAGATAGTGGATTTACTCAGCAGGCCTCTGGAGTTAAAACAGTAAATCTAAAGAAGAAATCAATAGCTTTGAAAGTTCCATGCCTCTGAAGCTGGAGCCTAAACCAATCTACACCAAAAGGAAATGGGAAAGACAGAGCTTACCAGGCACTTTCCCCAATAGCACCTTATCTGCTAAGCCTTCTTCTGCAAAGGTCTCCTTTGAAAACAGCTGTTTCAGGCAGCCAAAGCAAACAAGAGACTAGTTTCAGTAGTGCTCTGACTTCTGACAGCAGTGTGCAATGCTCTGGAGGGTTAATGACACCCTCTTTGCTGGCATCCCAGCTCGGTGCTGCCACAGGCAGCCTCCACCCTCACTGTCACAGAGGTCTCAGCCACCCCTGGCAGCACATGCTGTGTGGTGGGTGGCTTAGAGCACTACAGCCCAACACAGCACAGAGGAAGGACATCAGTGTTGTTACCCATCCACATCAGCTTGAAGTTTGGTCTTTAGGCTCCATAAGTTTTGTTGCTTTCAAGGGGGAAAATGAGAGTGTAAGGGCCCTTGTTCCTCTTCATCCCCATTCCTTCTCACCCCCATTTTCTCCTCATCATCTCTGTGGCTTTCTCAGTCTTCTCCCTATCCTCAGAAACCCTGAGTAATTCTTCCCTCCCTATTCCCTAAGGTTGCTTCTTCCCAAAATATCTTTATCCTTTTTTTTCTCTTCCTTTGGTAACTTTCAGTTTCCTTCCTGGCCACCCATTGTCCCTACCCTTTCTACCTCTGAGATTCCCAACTGTGGCAGGTCTCCACATTCCTCATCCTTGATCCTGCTAGCTGCTGACTTTTAACCTCTTGAAAACAATCTCTTACTCTCCCATATCCTTTAACATTTTGCATCTGGAAGCTGGTGGTGACACAGCTGCTGTGCCAGAAGGGACCTCTAGCAAACTCCCAACTCCCAGGGCTGCCACTGCAACCTCACAAGCTCTCTCTCTCTTCTCCTCAGCTGCCAGGTCCAAGAATGGGCTTTTTTTCGTTTTTTGGGGATAGCTGTGAGGCTATTTTGAATATTGCATCAATTGCCATTCATTGGTTATTCCTGAACTGCTCTGATCCAAAAGGAAAGGAAATCAAATGCAACTGTGTTCATCCTGGGTTTGCTGCTTTTATCCTTCAAAAGGCATTTAAGAAGTCACGCGCATATGGCAGTGAAGAACCATCACAGAAAAGGATCGCATGTTGCATAGTAAATATTGACAGATATGCAGCAGATATCTGTCCCACTCCTTTCTTTTGCTCTCTCTCTCTTCCTCTCTTCATTCTTCTATCTCAACAGCCAGCCCTGTTTCTGCTTTCTTCCATCTGGCAGCTTTCACAATAATCTCACCCACCTGTTAAATGAGAGAACGTCAAGTTAAATTTACAGCAGGGCCTGGAAACAGGATGCTACAGAAAAGTATTTTAATTAAAATCCTCTAATTGAATGCATGTTTTCTTGTGAAAAGGGAGCTGCCAAGAAGGGCTTGATGTCACCACCTCTACCCCCATTTGCCACAAAAGGAGAGCAATTGAAAACAGCTCTCGAGGTGGAAAGAGGAAAGGGCATTTCCAGGGAGTTTTCCAGGGTCCCTCTTGCAAAACCATTGGATGGTTCACGGGAGGCTTTTGCCCTTTCACCAGAATCAGAGGTGAAGATGGTACAACAGCTGCACTGCTTCTGTCAGGCACTTTGCAGAGTTAGAAGCTGTCACGTGTGTGTAAGGATGGGGCAGAATCTGCATGAAACCTGAACTCTGGATAGAAATATGAGAAATATAAATCCTGTCTGATGCAGAGATCATCACTGCATGAACTCTCCTGGGAACACTGTGCTCTGCTTTGCTAGGCAATCAAGTGGGATTTTAAGACCTGGTTTGCTGCAGTTGCTGGAATAGACGCAAGACTGGAGAGCAAAGGAAATGGATGGATATGGGTTGATATGGAAAGTAAGATGTCAAGACACATCAAGAGACTAAATGTCTGGGGTTCCCATCCAGAGAGTCTGGATGACCATACCTGGTGCAGCTGTTTGGTAACTCCAGACACAGCCCAGGGAGAGAGAAATAACAAGGTGGGTAGGTCCAAAGAGCCAAAGGTGGCAAGCAGGAGGAAGTATTTAGGGAGAAGAGGGAATTAACAAGTGCTGTAGAACTGCGTCAATGCCATGTAACTCTAGCTCTTCTAAACACTATGCAAATCCATCAACACCATATACTTCCTGTAAGCATGAAACCTCTGACTTTTCTTTCCTTGTTAGACAGTGGTTAACTGTTACAAAAAGCGAGTCACAGAGGATAAAATGCACAGCACATGCCTCTACCTAAAGGCACGGTGATACTAATAACAATTAGTGGCATTCTGCAATATTTACAGTTTTTTCCATTAAGCTGCCCACAACGCGTGGAGGGGAAGTTTGGCACCACCTCATTCCTGTGCCTCCAGGCTGGTAAAGGTCATTTCCCGCAGGCCTCAGGTCACAGAGCAGAGAAGTTCCTGGCACCCTCAGGTGTTAGCCAGCCCTCCTTCCTTGACAACAGAGAATCCTTTCATAAAACACATTTACTCTACATTTTGATATTTTAATGTTTTATTGGCCTATTTAGAAATTGGAAAATCTTACATCCCCTCTTGAGAAATCTGGCAGGCACGTTTGGCTCACGCTGGGAAAGCAAAACCACTGGCAAACCCTCCAGCCTTTGCTAAAATTTAAAAAGGACAGTCCAAGTGTTAGAGGCATTTTGAAAAGGCATTCCCTTTGGGAGTGCTAGGGACTCAAAGAATGAAGACCTAGAGAAGAGTAAATTTTTTTTTACGCAGGGAACTCTGGGTTTCAAGGATGGCTCCCAAGACAAAAAATACAGCTCCCCAAATCAGTACACAGGAGCAGGAGGGCAGGACCAGTACTGCAGGACCAGTTGTGGGTAGGCTAAGAGTAGGGAGAGTGGCTGGAGAGAAGCTCTTCAGATGGACTGGAAAAGAACTACTGGCAATAGAGATGACTCTGCCAGGCAGAGCTCAAAATGGATATTTTTATACACATAACATTGTCTGCAACCCAGGATAATGGCAATGTCCCATAGATGCTTAGCATGTGTTTTAAAGGAACACCTAGTGAAAATGTTCACTGGCTGAAGAACATTTCTAGTGCTAAATGAGCACATGAAAATGGAGAAATGCCCTTGAGAACTGAACAGTGAAAAACATTACTTTATATCTGTATGTACCACAGTGTGCTACAAAAGGTACTAAATGAGCTTGGAAGTAGGGTTCAGATCCTCAGCTAATGAAACATTTCTGTAGTTTGCAAAACTCGCATTTTGTTTCCTAAGAAATCTCAGGAGTTTGCAGGCATACAATGAAATATTAAAATTCTGCCTAAAATCCTTTAAGCAACCTACATCATCACGAGTGTTCAGCCACTTTTAAGTAAGTCATTTTCAAGCAGCCAGAAGGCAACAGCTCAGGAGCAGGAGACAGCAAAATAGAGCTGGTGCCACACTACAAGCCTTGCACAGTATGCTCAGAGTGCCAGGAATATCCTCTCCTGCCCAGTTGTTATCAGGCTGTTAAGCTGATATATAAAAGAGTGAGAAGTGTTGTCACTTGTGTCTGGGATCAACAAGGCTGACTGAGCTCCAGACCAGTGGCTATAAGTAGGAGAGTCAGTGTCATTTTCAGGGAAGTTTTAAAAGTGAAATAAAAGATAGAAATGAAAGAAATAAAAGAGGGATTCAGAGAGAGCAAGACTGAAAGGAAGTTCCCTGAAAACATTTGGGCATTCCCTGATGCTCAGGGTGGAGAAAGGGTAAATGTGAGCAGTCGCAGAGACTGTGTAAGACCCTATTGCTGTTCCAATGAAGGAAACCCTCACCTGGTTTCAAGCAGTGCCCAGCTGAGGAACTCTCTGCAAGGGGAGGTGAGACTGGTCAATGGGTGGTTGTTTTGGGTCTCCTAGTAAAGCTCAGCCCTGTGCTGCAGCTGACCTAGAGAAGTGAGGGCTTCTCTAGGTGCTCATAAGAGACAACCCTGCCAGCATGCAGGCAGAGCACTGGCTGCCTTCTTGTGGCTTTTGGCAGCCTCAGTAACCCCAGACAGCACCTGGGAAAGAAGTGGCGACTGAGCTCGCCGTTCACTTCTCGAAGCTGCCACTCCAAGTTGGATGTGACGCCGAGCTGTGCGGACAGAGCCCAGTGTGGGTGGGAGAAGCTGGCCCTTCTTTGTCAGCCTACATCTGCTCTCTGGGGGCCCAGCTCCAGTTTCTGGAGGCTGGTGCTCCTCGCTGCTCCACTGACGGCTTCTAAGGAAAATGTTAATCATGGGTATTAGTTACAAAGAAAAGCCCAAGCCACTCAGGTTTGCAGCCTTGCTACTGGCATGCTCCCGAGCTTGAAGCACGTCTGAGTCACTCCCATCAGATAAATGAGTGTAATGTTTCTGTTATCAGAGGGAGCACTGAATTTTGCAAATATTAAGGTTTTAATGGAAGAACTCCTCTAGTGTGAGTGCATCTCTGGGGACACCACATTGTCAAATATGGAGTGGAAGCCAGAGATAAGGGTGTTCTAGAAGACCCTGGAGAGGCCCTGGAAGTCACCCATGTTGTGACACCATCAAAGGGCTCATTTGAAGATATAACTCTCTGGGTTGCATACAGCTGCAGATTGATCCAGCCCACTGCTAGAATGCATCAAAGTGCTTGAACACTTCGGGCTACTTGAGGTCTGGAGAGGGCATGAGCACTTCCCACTGTTTAGCAGTTGCTTATCTCCCAGGAAGTGGGTGCAAGCTCCAGGTGGGCTGGACCTGTCATTCCTAACCTGCAGCTGTAACCATGCATCCCTCTGCCTGCCAAGGATCATACCCTGCAGGGATTAGTTTTGGAAACCTGATAATGTAAGGAAGAATCCCAGGTGCTGTTCAGAAGAAAGGTTTGACTCTTTCCCTAGCAAAGAAAGACAGAGTGTATTGGAATTTTTGTCACACAGTGTAAGTTCACAGGTTATTTTGGTGACCAGATATCTAGAGCCAGGCTGTGTTCCTGGGTTCTGGGAACATCTTCAATTTTTCTTGTGCTTTTGAAAGGTGATGAAGAACAGGGTTCTCCCAATCCCATCAATGCACTCAGTGACTCTTTTTCGAGTTGGTTGTGTACTCTCTCAAGTTCCTTGCTCCTTGACAATGGTGACCAAGAGCAGAGAAGCAGCCCCAACCCCTCCAAGGCTCTTCCCTCACCTTTCTCACAATTTTCCTCAATGATGTGCACCCCTCATCTCCTCTTTAGTTCTTTTCCACTCACATCCTCATTCTGGACCATTCTCTTCTTGCATCATGCTTCTCTATGCTCCATCAAACTCATCCATGTCACTGCATTGGTTTTGTCCTCTTCCCTCCTGCACTCTGGACCTTCTTGTGTGCCTCCAAGCTGTGACCTTAGCTAAATACAGCTCCCCATGTAGCCCTCTCTCCCTGCTCCTACTCCTCAGGCTCCCCCTAATTCCCTGTCTGGATTTCTAAGAAGCTGCCCCTTCCCTCTGCCTTTAGAGGCTCATTTTCCTCTAGTTCTAAGTGACCTGCTGCCTCTTAGAAGCTTTCATTTCCATGAGCATCCAGCTGGTGGAAGACTACTGGCATCTTGGCCAAGGACTGTCTCAATCCAAAGTTACTGGGAACAGCTGCTCTGTTGGTCAAGAGTCTGATAGCACATGTTAGAAGAGGGAGCTGGTTTAGTTACTGTTAATTTGTGTCAGCTGATCCTGAGGGAAAAACATCAATATTGGATAATTCAAGACTCATTAGACACGGTTCTCTCTCCTGTTCTTTGCTTGGGCTCCCTGCTTTCTCCTGAAGTTTTCCCAGACTTTCCTCTCTCCTCAATGACTTATGCTTTTCTTTTTCCTTACCACTATTTTCTCCCTGGTGTTCAGATAATAATGAGGAATAAATTATCTAAATTGAAAACAAAAGAAAAATAATAAGTCTTGAAAAACACCCTCAAGATAATGACCATTTACAGTTATAGAAAAAGCTGATCTTGAGCTGTACGAATCTTAGAGAAAGACTCAAAAAAAAACCTGCATATGAAACTGCAAACAGGCTGGAGGAGGAAGAAAAAGGAAAATGCATGACAAATCCACATGAAGTGTCCCAGACAGCTTTTGTCTGCACAGAAATGGTTTTATGGGATTCTCTGCAGAAAAGGGAACAAAAAAATTAAGGAGTTGGGTTCAAAAGATCAAGTTGCATTTTCATTGATCTCAGACTTGTAAGAGCTGCCTCATCAATCACAGTTGCTTAAAAATTCCTATTAATGGCCTCAAGTGCTGGGGCTGCCCATATGGTTCATCTTTGTAGCATTTGAGCAACTGCCTGGGAGCAGTATGAGATCTGTCAGTGTCAGAGCCAGACACTCTGTGCTCATCCCTGCATTCCCACAAGTGCTGTAAGGAGAATAGCTATCACTACAGGCCTGAGGAGCTCCACCTGATCCAGGACACAAGTAGCAACAGAAGATGAGAAAAGAAAAAAACACGAATTATGTGGCTTTCAGAGATACTGGAGAGCTACAGACCTGGGTGGAAGTCCCAGTGTGTAGTCCAGGAGGTGTACAGAGACAGCTTCAAGCCAAGGTGCTGCATGGCATTGCACAGGAGTGAACACTTGTTTGCTCTCAAGGAGATGAGAAGAACATGGTTGGTGGAGCCTTTCAGATTGGACAGGAAAAATTCGGAGGATTTTCCCTCAACATTATTCTGAATGATGTGATTAACTGTGGGGTAGGCTGGAAGATTTGTCGGGTACAGCTGGAGCTTGTCTTGTCCTGAGCAGCAGGGTGAGCGTGGTGTTCACACAGAGCTCTGCAGGTGTCCAGGCAGGAGCTGTGCTCCTCACTGCTCCCTCGTGCCCTTGGGCACCTCGTGTGCTTTGACGCTGGCTGCTGCCTCTGGCATTGGACATCCATAATAGTATGGGTAGAACACTGGGAATGTTCCTGATGAGCACATTTCCCTTATTCCAGAGGACTATCCCATCTAGCCAAACCGACTTCATGCCCTTAATGCCGTCAGTTTTCCTTGGAGACAATTCAGATCCAAAATTCAACAAATCTGTCTCTCTAAAGGGCACATTTTTTTCTTTGTAGTAAGTTCTGCTTCTTTTTTGCATTGGAGAATTGTCGTGAGGACACATTTTTGAACTGGATCTTCAACTCAAGTCCATGTTGGATTTAAGTAACAACAAAATAACTCAGAAATGTACACTGAAAATAACTGTGCCTGACTTTGGTAAGAGTTAAAACATTCACTTTGCCACTGTTGTCCCAGAAGCTGAGTTGTGTTTTCAGAGGCATGGAACAACTCTCCTGTGAGGAAAGGTTGAGAGAGTTGGAGCTGTTGATCCTAGAGAAGAGAAGGCTCTGGGGAGAACTTATAGCAGCCTTCCAGTACATAAAGGGGGCCCACAAAAAAGGTGGGGGCAGACATTTTAGTAAGGTTTGTTGTGATATGAAAAGGGTTTTAAATTAAAAGAGGGTATATATGGACTAGATATATGGCTGATCTGTTGTTTGAATTTTTTTACAGTGAGGGTGGTGAAACACTAGAGGAGGCTATCCAGACAAGTATTGGATGCCCCATGCCTGGAAATATTCAAGGTCAGGTCTGGCAGGTTTCTGAGCACCCTGGTTTAGTTGAAGATGTCCCTGCTTATTGCAGGGGGTTGGACTAGATGACTTTCAAAGGTGCCTTCCAACTCAAACCACTCTATGATTCTACAATAGGCATAGTTGGGCAGTTTTTGGAATCTGAAATAAACACCAGGGACCAGCAGATTGCCGTTTCATGGAAAAGTTTTAATATGAGCCATGACTATTGACATATTTATTCACCACTCTACTCTTATTGAATTGGAATTGATGCCTTTTTGCCCAGCCTGGAAATGAAACTCAAGATAATTTTAGTAAGGAGGTAATATAAAAGAGGATCTTTATTTGAAGGCCTTCAAGAGCAGTTATGGAAAGACATCCACAAAAGACCGCTCCTATAGGGATGAGTACACATTTATAGGTGTTAGGAAATTAGCATAATTGATAAAAGGCACCCATTAGGAGGACAAGAGGTGATGAAGTTCTCTCCCAGGTCAAGCCCCTTCTCTGGAGCCCCCCTTCAGCACTGGTTGTACTTTGTCCATAAGAATGTATCTCAAAGAGTTGTTCTCAGCCTTGGTTCCCAGGAAGAACCAAGATAGCAC
>WAAG01024290.1:82468-112381 GCA_013390105.1 Tichodroma muraria
ATCTGCAAGGGGAGAAGAACATTCACAATCCCTACTCCCCTCATGTCCCAAAGACAACCCAGTTTACTAAAAAAGGCAAATACCTGTAGCTGAATGAGGCCACTGGAGAGTCAGAGAGTGATCACTTCTTCATGTGGGCTGAGAGTTACATGGGATGCAAAGCTTAGCTCCTGCTCATACCATGCCAGGGCCAAGAGAAGGAGCATCTCCTCAGGTCTGAGCACAGACAGAACAAGTAATGCTGTGAGAAAAGTCATTTTCCCCAGAAGCAGTAGAGCTGAGATGTCATCAGAGCCAACCCCTACTCTTCAGAGAGCCAGCCTGCCACAGAGGAGTGCTTCCAAGCAGGATTAAAGTTAAATTTGTTGGACTGAGGTCTGGCATGTCTCAAGAGACATGCACACTCATTCTTTGTATGCCCCCTGCACACATGGATGCACACAGCTCCTTTACACTCAAGTGTTTGCAAGGCTGAATTTCAGTGCACGTCCACTATTTCACACATTTTAACCTAATCTCAAATGCTTAGGCAAGAAATTTTTGAGGGACAAAAGAGGTTGTCTGCCTTTTCTGGATGTTTTTTTCTTGCTAGTTCTACAAAGTTTCTCTCTTTGTAGCTTCAAATAAGCCATTCTGGTTATTTTTACTTGGCCAGTTTGATCCTGCGTTGTGCTCACAGGAGCAAGAACATTTTTCTGGTGGCTGCCTCAGGATGCCAGCAAGATGCCATAGTCTGTGAGATGAGAAATGGTGACCTCATGGATAGGGGAAGGGAAAAGAGGAGGCAAGACTGAATTTTTGGTTTTCTACATTTAAATCCCATCAGGCTTTGTGTTTTCATTTCAAATTCTTTCCAAAATACTGTATCTATTTTCTTCCAAGATACTATGACTGAAAGGACTTTATGCTTTGCCTACAACGATTATTTTTTTAAACCAAAAGAAATTATTTGTTTTCTGAAGGATTTAAAACTTATCCAGTAAAAAGTAACCAGAAATAAAGAAGGGAAAAAAAGGGTAATAAGTGCTGTAGAAATCAGCAAGTCACAAAAGAGTTAAAGTTCCTTACACATGGCCAAGTTAAATAAGACCTGGAGGGACACATGGTTCTCCCGCCAGCACCCCCTGAACTCTGGGGTGTGGGCTTGTGAAATGCCTGGGAGGCAAAGTTGGCCCCCATTGTGTCTTGTTTAATTTGGCTGCTTGAAGTACTTGCTGGTTTGGGGTTTTTTTTGGGTTTTGGGGTTTTTTTTTGTAATTTGGCTCTTCCTGCAGCTCTCACACCTTCCTTTAACACAAATGTCCTTTACATTTTCAGCGTGCCTTTCCCCAGCCCTCCACTCCATATCGTTGGAGCAGCTGCCTCTTTTTCCTCTGTGCACCTACACGTGGCTGCTGGCACAGGGCTGTGCTTGCCGGCACACAGTGGGAGAACCCACCCAACCTGCAGAGCACCGTGGGCACAAGCGCTGCGTTTCCAGGGTGCACTTCCCAGCCCCACAGTCCTGTATGGAGCCAGGAGTTGTGTCCAGGAGGTTTCTGCTGGCCAGCAGCAGGACTGCTCCGGAGCAGCGTGCAATGACGAAGTTTTCCTGCCTGTGCATTGCAGCCTCAGCTGGAAATTCTTCCCGCGTCGCCTTGCCATGGGTGGGTGATAAAATACTGAGCTTGGTCCCACTAAGCCTGCGTGTCTGGGTTGTGTTGTGACAGCGAGGGGAGAAATACAGCTCAGACTTGACACCTGTGCTTGGTGGTGTCAGCCATCACACAGCATGCTCTTCCCCCCATCTGACTTGAATATTAATGTGTAAGTCGAGCTACATTACCTTCACACAGTGCCAAACTGGCGAAGATGAGGACTTTGTCATCGCTTCTGCCAGTGATAACAGTTTTGCAATAATGCAGAAGAGATTGGCACACATGGCCAAGGGCAAGTCCTTTTTTCAGTTTACTGTGAGGTTCACTTTTTCCTTCACTGTCTGTAAGAAGGGGATACAATGCCTTGACCAGCAAGGGAGCTGCAGGGATTTCACAGTAATTCTCTAACTGCTTTGACCATGGAAAGCTGAAGATAAATTTTGAAGTACTGTCACAGTGAGGAGGTTACAGGGGTTTTTTCTGACTATACAGAGCAAAAAAAATATGTCTAAAAAGTAATCAACATAAAAAATAGAATTTAATAAAAAATTTGAGAATTTATATTTTTGTTATATGCAAGTCTGTATTTAGACATAAATGCCCCAAAACTTTGCTGAAAAGCAGCCAACTCATTCTCACACTGAGGGAGATGAGTTTCCACTTGCTGCATTAGAAATGCGTTCACTCTAAAGTATGTACATGTCTGAAAAGGCAAAGTCCCAAGTGGGAGAAGGAAATACAGGAATAGAAGACATTCCAGCTGCTGAGACCTGACACCTTTGGAAGTGCATCCACTCAGGTCACTGCAGACTCTCTCTCAGCAGCTGCTAGGTCAAGGACACCTTGTCCATGTCCCAGGACAATGTCAAGGATAGACTTTCCTCTGTACAGATTTCCTGACAGATTTTCCTCTGTACACTACCAAAATATTCCGGGGAAAAGACTCCATCTGCAATGACTCTCTGGGATTGAACACCAGCAGCCAATAACATTTTTCTTTCCATTATTGCTGTGGAAAAAAAAAACAAACAAAAAAAACCCCAAAAACATGGTCCAGAAGGAAATCTGAAAAAGTGCAGTGAGAAACCAGTGAAACCAGGAAATGGAAATGGATGGCTGGACACTTTGGGATTGCTCTGATTCAGTGAGATTTTCTGGGTTGTTGCTTTGCTGGCCTGGGAGACATATTAGAAGATGATATTTAGAAATCATAAATAATCTCGTTATATTGCAGCTGCCAGTGTTCTGGGAAACATGGGTAAAAGTAGGGGACAACCTATTTGAGGAACCCCCCGGTGGAACAATTGTGGCAACAGATGAAGGGAGAAAAGAACATAGATATTATGGATGGACAAACACAGAGAAACTTTTAGGTTTGGATGCAAGCTCAATTGAAATTGAGCTTGCCTGTTTGCCTTGTAAGGGCAACTCATGGATGCTGTCACTCCTTCTGTTGTAGAACTGTTAGGCTTAGAAATGGAAAATGGCATTAGCATTGGGCATGCAGTGTACCCAGGTCCACAGCCTGGACTGACTGACCCCGTAGACTTGCCCAAGGTTTACATTTGCAACTCTGTTCCACAGCTAAATTCAGCTTGAAAAGCCACGTTATTTTTTATTCCCCTTGCATTTCCCTTCTATTTTTCTATCCTGTCTTCACAACTTGTATAAGATGAAAGGTAAATCACTGCTGAAATGGAGTGTCAAGGGATGCCCTGAACATGGGTCACATGGATTTGTATGAGGCTGTGACTGCATTTCTCATAAATATCTCATTGGTGCCAATACAATGAAGGTGGAATAGTCTACCAGCTTAGACCTGAAAGAGATGGACATCAAAGGATCCCTTCACATCAGGTATCATGGCACACTCAGACACTCACAGGGTGAATGTGGTGCAGGTACTAGAAAGGAAAAGCCAGAGAACTAAGGGCATATGACTGCTAAGCCTTGCTCCACCTCTCTGCCTCTTTCTTTGTACTATTTATAAGCCTGAGTTGACAGCTTGAACTATGGTCATGTTAGGCAGATATTTCCGGCCTTACATTTCTCTTATGGCATTACAGGACCTCCCCACCATGTCCTGTGTGGTGGAAAACACAGCTTCCAGAATTATTTAGCTCCCCAGTTTGGATTTTTGCATGAGTAGACCTGTGACAGGAGTCAGGCTCTTCTTTTTTTGACAGAAACCAAGCATGATAAATCAAGAATGACTATGAAATAGATTTTTATCTCCACAAGTTCTTTGGATCAGATTGTTTCCTTCACAGATCATGGCAGTGATGGAAAAATCTTTCCAAGTGACAGGGGCAGACAGCTAAGTCCTAACATTTCATGGTGTTTTTGTCACCCTAAATAAAGAAAGAACAATTAAGCTTTGCCTAAAACCATTTATGTTGGTGTAGAGGCAGTGTAACCAGTATTATGTGCTTTCAGTTGTGTTTAATGATTAGTTGTGATAAATGTGCTGAAAATAGTGTATACAGTATAAACAACAAATTCATTACAGCACATTTCACATTGAAGAAGTGAATGTGTTTCCTTTCAAAGGTTCATTTTTAGGCTGATTTTTATCTGTGTGGTCAGAAGCTAGAGCATCTCAAGTTCCTTTGGGTAAGTACACATTATCCATTCAAGAAGGAAAGCATCTTATTATTCATTATCTAAATGTAACTGAGCAATTCACAGAGTATCTTTTCAAAGCTGTTCCTTTTGCTATGTGACCATAGCCAATTCTCTCTTGTTTTGGATGCATGCACTTTATATTTCTCTTCTTTTATATAGGTTTCTTCATGTCAGATCAACCTTCTTTTACATAATCTTTAGCTTTTTTTTTCTTTCCTCAGTTCACCAAATTTTTGTGTTGGTTTCCTCTGACCTTCTGTAAAACTTGACTTTGAAATGTTTACAGAGTTAGGATTTGGAGTATTTTATGGATAATACTCTAGCTATAGGAACTCATGTAAAAAAGTGCAATACTGTATAGAAGTGGAAGTGATTTTCATTTCGTTTTCTAAAAAAAATATGACACTGCCAACTCACACATGGAACTCACAAGCTCCAAAATATATGTCTCCAAGTATTCTGGAGTGACTGCCATTGAAACTTCATCATCTTCTGGCTTTCTTTTCACTGGTGATAACGTATTTGGACAGATCTTGTATACATTTCAGGAGTCACAGGTATTAAGCTTTAACCTCTGAATTCTGGTTAATTACCCACTGTAAACCTTGGGTGACATTGCTGCACTTGTCTTCTCCTTCCCCATTTTGGGTAGCTTGCTAGCAAATCTAGACTTCTTGTTGGGGTTACAGTAAGAAATGCCACAGCAGTGCACTGCGGTCTCGCTGCCACTCTCCCTTGCTGCTTGCAGGGTTTCTGCTGGTGAGTCACCCGTGCTGGGGTTTTGGTGAAGGCGACACGTTCCTCAGAGCTTACCAGTTTCACTGCCATTGCTCATCTGGCTATCAGCACAGGCCATTCTTTGCACCCTTGCTCTCTTCTTCCTCTAATGCTTTCACACACTCCTCTGCATTCATGCTTCTTTCTAACTAATCTTCGTATTTCTGCATACAGAGTTTTGCATGGCAACTTAATATAAACCACAGAGTACAGTGCTGCCCCTGGCTTGGATGGGTGACAGGATAAATTTATTTTATGCCAGGTTAATTGTACTGCAACTTGTTCCAGCTTTACTGAGAGAGACAGATGCAGGTGATTACATCATTTCTCCTATCACTAAACCACATCACCTATTTAATGCAGCTCAGCGACTGCACTTTCCCTTTGTGCCTGTTCCTGGCTTGGTTACACCAACTTAATGCAACTGTATTCACATGCAATCACCTGACTGCACATTAAGGGAAATGTTATAAAACCAGCTCAGGTGGGAAAGGAGCCAAGGCCATGTCAACCTCCCTGCAAGTCACTGGGAGCCTAATTCTTACAAAGGACACTGGGAAGACTGTGGGTGCTGCAGAATGCCCCCAGGGCTGCCATCAGTGTAGTCTGGAGGGAAAAGTCTCAGCCACAGGCACCCTCACTGAGAATAACTATGTGAGTAAAGCTCCAGGTTTATTAACAGCTGAACCAGCTTCTTGGCTGAAGCAGCACCCCCTCTCCATCATCCTAAGAAGGGCGATGGTCTTTGCTGGCAGTGTCACCTGGGCCAGCTTTGTATCTCTGCAGTACAGCTGCACCCAGCCATCTGGAAAACAGTGCCCTGAGCTGTGCCCAGTGTCGGATGCCCAAGGGCAGACCCAGCTAAACAGAGCCTGGGACTGCTCCTGGAAGCGTCTGAGGTTAGCCCACAGAAGTCACTCTGTCTCAGCAGAGGAGGGCATTATCCAGCTCAATGTCAGAGCTTCCAAAATGCTCAACAAATTCAGAACATTACTGGAATAAGAACAGCATCTGTAGGAACTTCAACCAGTATAAGATTACATGCTCCTAATCCTTCTTCCCCACAGCACGCAATGAGTTCCATATTGAGTCCGAAAAGGAACGAGCTCAGGGCTCCAGAGATGGGCTATTGCACAACTATCCCCACTGTGGAGGTTTCATCACTCCTCCCAAAATCAGCTGGTGCAGACCACTATCCAGCACAGACGCCACGCTCACCAACGTGCTGCCGGAGCACAACAGTGTGCAGCCATTGGAGCTGCATTCAGACAGGCAGGAATTGTTGGAGGTCTTTATAGGAGAAAGGAGCTTATATTTGAAGAGCCATACACTGCTCCTGTAATTTGTGGCCAGGTTAAGCAACAGTGACTGACATGGAAAAGTAACCCTTGAAAAGAGTTACATGGATATTAGTTGTATTCTATACAGTTTCCTAGGTAGCAATTACACACAAACTATAAGAAGCAGTCAGAAAACTGAGTGATACACTTTTCCAGCAGAAGTTTTGTGGGACAGCATCAGGCAACAGAAGCCCCTCCCAGCTGACCCACAGAGAGGCTCTCAGAAATTATCTCATCTGTGGATTCAAAATGCTGGGCTACAGACTTGGCCAAAAAGTCTGCTCCTGCAGTCTGTCTCTCTATAGAGAAAAAAGTGCTGAAGGAGTCAGATGTTCCCTTGACAGGAATAGGCTTATTTATAACAAATTGTCCCTTGGCCATACCAGCACCCTCCTCATGAAGTCCTGTCATTGCTTTTATAGCTGCATTTCTACTACATATGTAGCATGCAATGGGCATGTTCAGACACTCCTCTGCCCAGCCCTTGGATGCATTTTCACGTTGTTGTTTCATTTAGAATGGTGCCCAACAAGCAACATCCAGCAAAACTGATCTGCTAGCGCTGATCTCACATGGGATATGCGTTCTAGGTCAATGCACCTATTTGAGTTGGGGAAAAAAATAATCTGAAGACTTTTTAATATTTTAATGGCAGATGCTGTCAGCCCTCACCCACCTCAGTAAAGCTTCACCCAGTATGCAATAAATGAGGCACTTGAGCAGATCATCTTATGCAATTTTTGCTTTAGTGTATTTTAAGGTCCCAAAAATATTAAGCATTTCCCAAAGCATTAACTTGACCCACTCGACTCAGCAAACTCTAAGCCCATTTGATTTTAAGTTACTCAAAATTGCCATAAGAAGGAATTAGAAGAAGAAAAAGAGAAAGACAGAAAAGACATAGAAAAGGACAAATATAGTCACCACTCCTGGCTCCTGCAGTGTTCAGCTGATAGAAATTACAAGAGGATGTAGGGTCAAGACATGTCTTTGCTGCATGGGTTAAATACCCTTTGGCTTTCCTGGGCCCTTCCCCCATGTGGGACTTCTGGTCATTTTAGGAGCTGCATTAGGGGGCTGCAGAGGTGAATGCATTGCCTCTGGTGTGCCAGGGATTGGCAGCCACTGCCAGGCTGGGATACAGGCTCTGGGAATGGGGTGTGCAAGGCAGGGCATGCCCTTGCCAGAGCAAGGCCCAACCTGCCCTTACCCTTCACACACGCACACAGAGAGTTTCAAACCAGCAAAGCCTCTCACATACTTCAGACAATGTCACAGCCTGTGCAACTTAATTTATGTGTTTATGTTTGTGCCCTGAACATTTTGCTTTAGCACACAGTGCTTACATTACCCCTGGAAACCTATGTTGCACTTGTTTGCAGTGTCCTGGTATTGCTGAGCTGCGCTGAGTGCGGTAATATTTATGCCCCGTGCCTGTCAGTGTGCTAAGGAATGAAGCTAAATAAATTCTGTAGAGCTTGCAAACTCACCCTGATTATTTTTGTGCCATGCTTTTCATTTCTGTAACAAGCTGACAGGTTTGCATGTGGAAGAGCCTGTCCTGTAAGATGAGGGATCTCCTATCATTGAGATCTCCACTACTCTTTCTATGATTTGGATTAGGCTTTTTAAAAGGGATGCCTCTTCAAAGAGGTACATTATATTTGCCCTTGTAAATTTGCAGCATGGAACTGGAAGATACAGAGCCTTCTTTCCTCCTGGACTGGAAACCAGAAGCCTGCGTGGGCTAAGGCCAAACGGGCCAGCCCAGGAGGGGTGGAGTTGAGACCCCCTGGCTTCTGCAGCTCTGGGTAGATACTCTGGTGTTTAATAACATCCATATGCCAGATGAAACTTGTGGTTGGGGGCTTGCATGCAGGACACCTGCTCATTGTGTGGCTTCTTTGAATGAGACATTACACGGTGGCCTTTCCTGCGCTGGGGAAATTAATAACGTCCCTGCCCTCCTCCACTTGTCTCTTCTGAAGAAACATGTGAGAACTTCCATCCCAAAGCTGCTGAGAGCTGGCCAAAGCATCCAAATGTTCGTGGTAAAGGAGGGAAGGAGGGAAGGAAGGAAGGAAGGAAGGAAGGAAGGAAGGAAGGAAATAAGAATCGTTAATTTGGAATTGATAATTCATAATTGGCAATTAATCATCACTANGGAAGGAAGGAAGGAAGGAAGGAAGGAAGGAAGGAAGGAAGGAAGGAATCACAGCACTGCTGCCTCTGCCACCCACCCACATGTGCTTTGCAAATGAGCAACCCAAGGGCTCCTGGATCAGAGCGGGACTGTGCCAGGAGGGCTCTCGAGCCTGTGGTTAGGGCAGTCACCCAAGTGCACCAGGGGTGGCTGCTGTGTGTTCTGCAACCCAGGCTGCCCACCAGGCCAGCTGCACCCTGGTTGCTTTCCCGCTGATCCCAGCGCATCTCTCCCGTTCCCCATTATCACCTCTCTCTGGGAAGCCCCAGTAAAAAGTGGCAAATGGCTCAGGGGCCTGTGCCTGTACACGGGTGGCAGGGGGAGAAGAGCCACTGCTGTACAGGAGGTTCTTGTCGCACCTGGGTCCACTTCAAATTCAGGGCTCACCTCATCTTTCTGGGGTGGTGTCAAGGCCTTAAGCAGGTTATCTGCACAGGGGGGTGTTACCCTTGTGCACATAAACGGGCACTAAATAAATAATTTCAACAAGTTTGTCCTGTTGTTTCTGATATTGCCCTCCAAACACTGCTCTGCTTTCGCTTTGCACAGTGACTGCCAAGGAAAAAGTATAATATTTTTTTCCCATTTCAGTATTAGTTTGTTTTTAATCCTCATAAACTGTCAGTGTAACTTTCACACCAAGTACTATGTGTGTATTTACAACTTTACATCTTGGAACAGGGAAGCCTCTCTCAGATTTTTTCCCTAATTTTTTCAGTTTTGATGCTGACTATTCTGACCCTGCAGCAACAAAACGCTAAGGAATAACTATTATCTGCCTGACTAAGCTCTCTCATTTTATATATGCACCCCATAAGAGTTAAACAAATATGTCTGTAAATATGGTCCATGAATGCTCATCCTGGGGTCAGTATGCTTCATACCAAAAGCAACTTCAATTCATACTGATGCAGTAAGATTTTCTGAAGGATATAGCTGGATCAGGGAAAAAATACTCAATAAGATGAAGGATCACACTGCTGAAGACTCTGGGTGACCATTCCAAAGGTCTTACCCAAGGATTCCTACTAAAATGCAAGGAAACTTAGATACCAGTTCTTCACACTAATATTGAAGTTGTGTCCTGCATGTGTGTTTTGCTTTTTTGAGCTATTGTTTCCAGTGATAATTTTATATTTGTTTTTTTTTTAATCCAGATTAGACACATATATTTTGATACAGACAATGATTTTGATTTTGTTGTGTCTCTTTTTCTAGCTAAAATACAGACTGACTTGTGAAGAATTAAAGTGATTAAATAAGAAAGAGCAATCTAATGCAAAGAGCCACCAGAAGGAAATACTGGTTCACACAACACACTATTAACCTGTAGAAATTGTTGCCATAAAATCGAATTAAACCCAAAAGCAAACATCAAAGCACAGGTTGAAGGGCATTTCTGAAAGATTCAGAAAGGATTTTAGAAAGGCTCTAAAACTCCCTGGTCAAGATTAAACCAATAATTCATTATTAGTGGTAAACAAAAGACAACAAGGTGAAGGACAGAATGTGCCCATCCATAATCCCCCCTACCCTTTTCAGCAGCATCCAAGGCTAGACACAGTAAAAGCCAGAATACAGTCAGACAGACTAGGCACAGAACTGGGAATGGCATTGGTATATTTATCTTCCCTTGTGAAAACAAAAATAAAGAAATGCTTGCAGAATTGATCTTTAAAGGTCTTTATACCTTTCTGGTGTTTTTTCAGTTCAGGGGAAAAAACGTTTATTGACACAAGGAAAGCTGTAAACTCTGCAGCCATAACTTACAGCCAGGTTTGAGGGGGCTTCAGCCTCCCCGCAGTTTTCGGTGTTAACGTCTCAATCTCATCTTAGAAATATAGTGCAAATAAAAAAACTGACACATACCCCCAAATTACATTTAAAAATTATTTTAAATTATAAATAAATTATATTGCTATTTTTAAGTACCATTGACTGTATTGACTGTGAAAAATTGTTCTGAAGAACTTCTTCGATAATCAAAATAACAACTCTAGCTGTTTTTAAGATACACTTCCTGTGAAGAAGGCAACTTACAAATTCCAAGGACTCAATTTTTAAAATTTCTTGAGAAGACAGAATCTTTATTTTTATTGCATTATTGCCTGGACTTCACAATCTAGCACCATATCTTCACCCCCTCTGTTGTGCAAACACATGTGACAGTATTTTAAAAATGTCTGTCTCTAGAAAACCGCTGAGGAAGCCTCACAGAGAAGAACACAGAGGGAACAATTGCAAAGATTTATTTAGCGCTTTCTGTGCTTGGCACTTAGAAACAGAGTTCTGTGCATAGGGCAAATCTTTATACAGCTTTTTCTTCATACATATTTTACATACCATTTTTATTGCCCTCTTTTATATTCATAATATTGAATACCCCACTAGGCATATAAATACATTTATCTACAACACCTCACAACAACTCTCAATAATATCTGTATTCTGTTACTTGGTATTTGCATTTTCACACAACTTAAATGCATAGCTTGCACCAAGCTACAATTGTTTTCTTATTTTAAAGGATTTGAAGAGAAAAAAGAAAAAAAAAGAACAAGGAGAAAAACAGGAAAGAAAGACGTTAAAAGGCAATGATCTATTTGGTTAAACAGAGACCATGTGGCAGGTGGGAGGCTGGCAAATACTCAGCCTCGTTGTTTCTGAAATGCTAATGGTTTTCTACGGCAACTCTCACATGCAAGGTCAGCTGCACTCCTGTGGAGCTCTCTTCTCTCATTGTTCTTCCCCATGAGCTCAGTCTGGACAGTTTCTTCCCACTGCGATGAGTGCTGTAGGAGACACACATTCCCCACAAAGGCTGTCACCCGTTCGGTTTCACTGCACTACTTCCAGTCAAGTCAGCAGGAGCTGAGCCCCCTCCCCCCATTCATCTTTCCAAAGTTCCATCCCCACTTCTGTCTGAGGCTCATGTGTGAGCTAAAACTTTTCTCTCTCCTCTCTCTCCCATCTCCATCTGCAGGCTGGGTGCTGGTGAGCTCGACTTTCATAAAGAAACAGCCGTTTGGGCAGAGCCACGGTGAAAATGAGAAACCTCTTCAGAAGAAGCTCCAGCCCAGCAGCGCCATTCCTGTGCTACACTGGAAGAAGGACCCACAGGCTTTGCTGGTTTCAGAAATGGGCTGAGCCACTCCAGCAGTGAGGAACTGTCTAGGAAGGGGGAGGTTTTTAGAGCCGTGGGCAGTGCAGCTTCAGAGGAGGAAGCCCTGGGAGACTGCTTTTCTTCAACACGCGGGGGAGACAGCGCAGGGAATGGGTCCCTCCACGCTGAAAGCTCACACTGCCTAAAGTTAATGCATAAACAGTAAATTCAGCTGCTTCTCTCCAGCTTCTCGTTGGAGCCGTGCCCTCTTCTCTGCAACGTCCAGAAAAAGCAGATGCTCCATGCCAATCTGGAAGCCCTGGGCTACAACAAGCTGCGATGGCTGTCAGTCGAGGCTCTCCAGAAGGTTCTGGGGGCACACACCTAGATGGCTTATGTCCTTGTTTATCATTACAATACTAGTTCCACTATAAGTTTGAAGGCGAAAGAGTACTGGGATGGGTTCACCCCTGGGAACGATGAAGGTCCGGCTGCCTTCGATGCCGAGGAGAGGCATGGCTTGTTAGACCATGTGCACAGACATCTGTGAGGAGGAGCCCTGAACCGCTCCGTACTGCCTGTTGTCACAGGTGGCGGCCGTCTGCTGGTTGCTGGAGGGGGGGCTGATCATGTGCATCCCGTGATCCATCCCTGTGGAAAGGTATTGCCTCTCTCCAAAGGCCCCACTGGACGGGGAAGAGCAGAGTAAAGTGCTTTGGGAGGTGGTGAGTTTCTCTGGGCTCGCCGCCAGCCTGGGGGAAGCAGGGAAATTGTATCCATAGAGGTTGTAGGGATTGTGCAGGGAGAAGGCATTGTAGGAGCTCTGCTGCATGTGGCCACCACCAAACATGTGTGAAGAGGAGGAGGTGGAGGCAGGGTTGCCTGCTTGCATGACATACTGAAACTGGGAGCTGGGGAAAGATCCCAGCTGGCTGCTGTACGCCTCCATCTTGCTGTTGCTGGGCAGGGAGGAGGGAGCCGGCATTCCTGAGATCAAGGAGGGAGTCCTCTGAGGCATGAAGGTTTCAGAGGGCTGCGAGGCAGAAGCGGTGCTGCTCTGCAGCCGGTTGTAGCCCCCGTCGCTCAGCCCTGGGTAGCTCTGCAGCGCTGCCATGTTGCTTCTGGCACAAGGAGGATAATCGGACAGGTTGAGGTTGCAAAGCTGACTCTCCCGGCAGCCAACATTGAAAGTGTTGGGGGCCAGATGGAACGCTGGAGGAGAGCAGGATGGAGAGAGAAGGTGAGAAGAAGCGGATGGTGATGGGGTCCCCGTGCTGGAGGTGGTCGGGGACGTTCCTGTGCTGCCTCCTGCAAAACAAAACACATGGGAGGATGTTCAGCACCCAGAACTGCACCTGCAAAATGAGACGGCCTCATTGAAAAACAGCTTAGCTCAATAAAGAAACAAGGGTGGGAAAATGGTCACTGGAAAACTCAACTTTTCTTGGGAAGGGCCCTCACTTTATTAACAGCATCCCTTGGTCTTTCCTGCTGCTTTTTTGTTATGACTTTGTTTTTTTCAACAGACATTTTATTCCCTTTTAAAATGGGAGAGGTAAGCAAGCCTGCCACAAAGTAACCCAAGCCACTGGGAAAAGCTTCTTTCTTGTGAAGAAAGACAGCTCCATCAGTCAAGAGATCTGACATTTCCAGGCATGTTTATCTAGTTCTTTTTTGGGAAGGAAAAAAATAAAAATAATTAAAAAAAGAAGTAATTTCTCCTTTCTCCTGGTCTGCAGGACAACCACCAGTCAGTGAACTGTATGGTCCCACTGCAAACACGCTTTATTATCTACTCAGGGGCTTGCAGTGGGAAGTGGCTGAAAGCGTGTTGGACTTCTGCACCATTCAGCATTTTTGTCAGCTGGCTCACGGTGCAGCAGCGCTGATTCAAGCCAGAAGCAACATCAAAATGAAGGGACACAGTTTCAAGCTCTATCCTGCTCCACAGAGCGCAGAAAGGGGATGTGTCAGGATTTTCAATCACGTGCTTAAAATTTAAGAGATCCCATATGTTGTACCACTGATGTTAACAAAATATTGATATATATGCATGTCAGTAGTATCAGTGCATTATACAATATTTATGTTATGAATGATGGAATTGACCATTCAGCACAGCAGGGATGCTCACATGTTCTGACCTGGGAAAATAATACTGTGTAATACTACCAAGAATGGTAGCAAACTGAAAGTAAGTGTTATGAAAAAGATGATGGCACAATTTTGAGCTTAAGAAGTGATTATTTATAGGCAACATTCTGAATTGGAGGAAGCTTCCTTGAACAACCAGGAAAATCAGTTCTGTGCCTAAAAGAATTCAGTTTTCTGATGTGAAACCTTTTATTTTCATTTGATTATTCTCTTTGTATGAGATTCCCTTTCTGCATTAGGGTAACCAACACTGGAGTCTCCTGTAAAAGGACCAAAGAAGTGCTAGTGAAAAAATTTGATCAGGGAATAAACAGACCCAGAGGAACTGGGAGGCAGTATTTCCAACAAGGTAGAAGATTACAGGTGAGAGGCAAAGGGACTTGAAAATACAGTGTTTGAATGGGCAGATGAAATTTCACCAAGAGAGAGATTGCACACTGAGGATCAAAAATACGGGACAACTTTTCCTTGTATGGAAAAGAATCCAGCAGGATTTTGAGACCAGTCTAGGTCTGCTTAAAAAAAAAAAAAAAANAAAAAAAAAAAAAAAAAAAAGGGAAGAACTTAATGCAGTTTTGCTTGATGAAAAGAGAATAGGTGATGTTAGTGGTTAAGAGATGTACTAGAAAAATGTGTTCTGTGTCAGTATACAATGGTGAGAATGAAAGTGAGATTATATCTGACTGTTTCTGACACATCTATGGTGAAACAGAATGGGGAGTGAAAATGTAACCTTGAGACATTAATATATTTGTGATCTTTTAATTTAATATTTTTCTAATCCAGATTCAGAAAAAAAAGAAGAAAAACAGCACTGGGTAAGCACAGCCTGGAGTGATTCCTGTTGACCCAGGCAACACTAACAAAAGGCAAATTTCTGTGTTGCTAAGTCAAAGCAGTCATTCCCATTACCAGTCAAGGGGAGGAATGCTTACCAGTTATTGCTGAGCCACTGACTCCTTTTGTCATTCATTCAGAAGCATAAAAGAGAAGCATTGCATCAAATTTCCATTAAAGCAAATGAGAGAAATTGAATTTTCAAATGCCACCATGGACTCTGCATTCATTTCTTGACAATACTGAAATGCTCAAACTTGCTCACATATTTTAGCTCCAGAGTTCAAAGGCTTGTTGTGTAAGTTTCTAATTTAGCATTTATTTTAAAGGCTACACTACCCTGGTTCATTTAATGTCCCTGTTAAACAACCTTGGGCTGTTTTGGCTGTGGTAAGTAAAGATGGTACCTCCTCCATCCTTTCTCCCTGTCTCTCTTTTACAGGTTATCAATATTGCGGTAGGGTCAGCAGAAGGGAAGGTTGGCCTCTACACAGATAGTTCCATTGCAGTCTGTTTTAGTTGAAATTGCTGAAAAAGGTGAAATTGAACACAACTACAGACACCATTTTTTTTGTTGACTCTGCTGTAAAGCGCACAACCTCAAACAGGGAGAACAGGCAGACAGCTGAATTCATGTATCATACTCTAGTTATCCAAGCCCAAAATACGGAGGTCAAATAATCACACAAAAAAATACAGCACTAAGTGAGATGTGTTTAACCCACAGTAAGCCTGCTTTTGACTCTTTACACCATTTGTTTCATGAGCAAACTGCAGAAAATTACTCCCTTGCTGACAGTGTCTGGAGAATAAAATGCATACGTATATATTATGAGTATTTAATGATCTGTTTGAAATAAAATACATAGAAAAAATTATTAAAGACAATGTCTTAATTTCAGTCTTCCTTTGTCCCAGAGCTAAACTTTATCAACTCAGTAGGAGAAAAGTGCACACACCAGTTACCTCAAGCATTAGACTTTATTAATCTGCTGAGAAGCTGCAGTTCAATCGTACCCATAACTGAGGCTTTGGCTACACAGAGTAAGTTTTGCTTGTTAGCAGTTTCAAGGATTGCTTAATGGTTCCAAAACTGAGAATTGCACATTTCAGGTCACCTCCAAAGAAGGACTGAGTGATTCTGCTTTGAATAATCCCTACTAGCAGGCCAACAGGAAAACCCTGAAGTGACAACACAACAGTTCGGAAACAGAGTAAAAGGTTTTTTTATTTTCCTCTGTAACTTCAAAATGATGAGGAGGCAAGAGATCCATCAACAGGAGCAAATACCAAATCTGACAACTTTCTTTCAAGAGTGCTTTGCTACCAATGGCAACCACAAGCACAGGACATGCCACACTTCTGCTGCAACAGAGCATAATGCAGAAAAAGGAAGTTCCTGATCGTTGGCAGAGTAATCTTTACACCTTTAAGTGTAACAGGAAATAATACAAAGCAAGGCCTGTCTCAGCTCATTCTCTTTGGACCAGCTCTGCTCTGCTCTGCATGATATTTCTTAGCCATCTTTGCTGGCAGCCCTAAGTACGGGCCAAACACAACCTGGACTTTTGTGAGGTTATAATTTGGTCTGTAGTCATTACAAAGTCAGCCAAATACCCCTAGAGATGGCAGCAAGCCCAGAAAATATATCCATACCATACCACAGTCTTGGAAAAACAGATGTGTGTGTCATTTTAATGGAAGGCATGGATACAAACCAATCTAGTTAAACTGATACACAAAACTATGTTAGGTCTGGTTTAAGTCAACCAAAACCACATTTAAGCAAGAATAAAATGAATCCCTAGATAGTTGTCCTCTGTTCCTTTCCTCTACCCACCATTTCCCCTGGAAATAGTTGCCAACACCAAAAGCATTTACCAGCAATGTCACAGTATCTCTCACCTCCACACTTACCATGATTCCAGAGTGATTAATTACTATTTTGAGCAGCCCCCAGAAGATCCTTTTTTGGCTCTGCAGACATTGATCCCACATATGTGCGGTTATCGAGTCACATTTGCATAAAATAGAAGGCTCAGAGTCTCAATTTGTATCTGAACCCTGCCCCACATGGCAGGTGAAAGTGTTTGTCCTCACAGTGTCCTGCTATTCTGTCCAGGGCTTAGCCAAGCAATTCTGTCATCCTGAAAGGAGCTTGTTCTCTGGACATACAAGTGATAACTAAGTTGACCTTATCAAAAGGACAGAAGCATTTTCAATGAGAGGAACTGGAGAACGATCAAGTGCAAGAAGTCAAAATTTACAAACTGGGACCGAGAAGCAGGGAAAAAGAAGAATGAAATCATGGTGGAAGACAGGGAGACCGTGTGGAAAGGGCAGGATGTAAGGGCAAATCTTCTTGTCAGCATTTCCTCTTGTGACACTAACTAGAAATGCTGTCTGTGCACCAGTGTCAGATACATGTCCACAAGGCTTAGGGAAGAAATTACAGCTTTTCCTCTGGGTATCAACAAGAAGTCCCATTAAAATACCATTTCAAGTAGCTTATGACTGGTATTTCCTTCCTGTCACATGTGTCCATCCAAGCCAGTAATGGTGTCAGTAATGGTGCTGTCTTTCTGCGTGTTCCCAATGAACCCTTGCTTTTGCTTTTACATAGACTGAGCTTGTGCTAAGGACAATTTCAGGGCAAACAGCAGCCCAAACATACATAGTCCATAGGTGTGATGTGCCTTAAAATGAGGGGTTGGAGTATTCTGGAAACATTCAGCATGCCAGGGCATCTGAAATGCTACAGGGACCTCTTCCACAGAAGGCAGGTCACGTAGAGAACTTCTAACACTGCAGTGTAGATGGAAAATGCATCTGCCAGCAGCCAGCATTAGCCAAAGGAGCTTTCTGGCAACAGCAAGATAGTGGGGAGAGCACCAGTGCCAAGGGAGTCTGAAGCAATTGTGCATGGAAAATTTTCTGGGATCTCTCTTACGAATGACACCATACTATTCACTTGACCCACAACTTATCCCAACCTCCTTTATCTGAAAGGTGCACATAAATCAAACTTTGGACTCCACTGCAGCATATTTTCCTTGCTAATGTTTCCAGGCATTGGATGCTACTGTCACCTGTGGTGCCTCCACGCAAACCTCTTGGTCCTTGAAGTCCTTGCTCAGTGCAGAGCTGCTGTCAGCACAACTTACCTGAACATGAATGCCATACCCTGTGCAATGGCAGAGTCTCACTAGACAGACAAGAGCTTTAGAGAAGTTTGGGCAACTTGGTCACAGCCTGCAGTTCTCAGCAAGGCTGGTCTCACATAGGGGTGACCTGGTATTTGCTGTCACACTGCAAACAGATGTGGCTGTGTGTCCTCAGAGTTTGTGCCTTACTCTCCCACAAGGATGGGAACAGCAAGGTGGTTTGTCTTAAGATTTTATGTTTTGATGGGTCAGGCAGCACAGAGTTATTCTTGGAGTGCAAGTGCTTCTCAGAGAGCTTAGCCCCTCCCACCTACGAGCTAGCTTAGCTTGTGGTCAGACACAAACCAGGGGGTCAGCACGGCCAGCCCACGGCCTGCAGGCTGTGCAGAGCCCACAGGAGAGTGTCCAGCCCACAGCCTCAGCCAGGCCATCTCCTTCCACCTCCATATGTGAACAGGACCTGATGCTTGGATTGATAGATGCACAACCTCACCTATCCATCTCCTGGAGGAGCCACAGCCCCTCTTCTGACACCTGCCCACATGTTGGCATCTTCATCATGTGATAGGCATGTGTTCAAGCACCTGGGGGTGCAGGAAAAAGGGACTGTGGCCACTAGTCATTCACCTGGCTCACAACTCTCCTCCTGGCACTTAACTTGAGTAAATAAGCCCTCCTGTGAGGTAGTTTATATTCACTTGGGCACGGAGCCATAATAATGCAACTCTCCAGCTTTCCAAATGGAGCTGGCCAGGAGCTGGCATGTGTCTGGCCAGCAAGTAGCACAGAGAAGCCTGTCCATGCAGATGTACTCCAAGGCATTTCTGAAAGGTCTGGTTTTTGTGAGGACTCTAAAATCTTGGACACATATGTACAGGGTCTTTCTAAAGCACAGGAAAAAACAACCCTTACCAGTGTTTTGCAGTGCTCTATCCTTGGACACAGCAGTAAATAAATGTAATGATATGCATGCAGGAAAACAAATTTGAATAAAAAAGTAAGTCCAATTTCCATTCCTTTTGTGCACAAACACGAACACTAGCTATAGCATATGAAATTTACTCTCTGCCTTCCAAGTTACTTCATGTTTGGTCACAGAACAAAAATTAAATTTGTTAATTGCCCAAGGATGGGAATCTGAGGGAGTAATGAGGTCAGGAGGGAGGGTTTGTGCAGGTTGCCAGGTGGTCTGACTGATAGAGGCCAGAGTGTGCCACTGTAACTATCTGATCTCACATCCTTTTGGAGCCAGGCATAGCACAAACCTGGATCCATTTCTGCTTCAAGCAGCACATGCCTCAGTCCTGCTTGATGCCTTCAGACATCTAAATGCCACAATATCAGGTGTCACTCTTGCTCTCACCTATCAAGGCAACATTTTTCTTGCAAGTATAACAGCAGATCAAGGTCTCTGCTCCCATTCCTAGCTTTCCAAATTTCAAACCGAAAACCTTCAGAAGGACTGAAAGATTCTTCATCACCATTACTACCCCTCTGAGTTCACTCTTCACCACCTTGGAAAACTAAATGGCTTTGATGCCTGTTCCCTTGTCTTTTCACCAAGAAAGGGCAGGGCCACCTGGTCTGTGACATGCTGTACTCTCTCTTCACTCCTTCCCTATTTTTAGGAATGAAACCTTCCCGCTTTCATGGGAATGAGACCCATTTCTCTCTTCACAGAGTGTAGTTGCCTTTTTTTCTCTCTAGAGCCCTTGGCCAATTATCAAATTATGAATCTGCTGGTAAAATCTTTAAAAGCCCAAATGAGATTCAAAACCTATTGCGTGCCAAGTTGCTGGGTTGTAGAGGAAACATAAAGAGTGCTTTGTAGTTCTTTGGGATATAGCTCACAGAGCACATAAAAAAAGAAGATAATTACAGCAATAGATTTAAGGGGGAAAGTATGTACTGTATGGCAGAAAAAGTGAGGAATGAAAGGAAATTTTGGTTAAGGTTAGCAAATTTATAGAGAAGAACTTTTTTAGCAAGTTTGCCTCAAATTACAAGAATCATTGGAATTAATAGTAGATCTAGAACAAATCAGAATAATACTTTACTTCCCTTCTTACAAATTTCTGCAAGGCAAACTGAGCAGTCAGAAAGTCAGAGATAAAACTTGCCTCAGTCACCTTCCAAGATAAAATATTTTCAAGATCTAGTGGTAAAAACCAGCCCTTTTTTCTAATATGGACAAAAAGTATTATTCAGGACACGTGGACACTTTTATTCCCATCCATATCCAGAGCATGAAGACAGCTGAGGAAAAACATCAAAGTACTGTGGCAAGTTCAAGGAACATTTAATTTTCTATTCGTAAGAAAATTTGTGTTAATCTTAGGAAACTGTGCAAATCTTCAAAGTATCACTGCCCACCTCTAGTCATTCATGTGAATTTTGGTCACCACTCATCAGGTAACAGAGACTTAGGCTTCAGCCACTGGAACTCAGGGTAAACACCTCTCTGGAGTAACAGAGCACTTCAGGCTCCTTTCAGGTCATCAGGAAGTGGCACAGACTTTGACTTCCAGCTTCTCGTGTCACGTCTGGAGGGTTTTTTAATTTTCCAGCGAAGCACCAAAAATGTCCCTTCTCTAAAGGAAAACTGTCTGCAGCTCAATCTAGAAGAAGCTGGAACAGTTTGTTCCCTGGTGCTTTGTTTAAATGAGGCAATCTACGAGCCATTTGAAGTACGTAGCAAAAACCAGCACTTGATCCCAATAACTCTGGCAACAACCGCTCTGTTTCCAATCTCCTCTTCAAGGTCAAAAGAATCAAGCAGATAATTGAGTCCACACCCAGCTATCTGACCTCTGCCAATAGCCTAGACTGTTTACAATTGATTTCGAAAGGGAAGCAGCATCCCAATTTAACCTGGTGGCATTGCTGACAGAACTGATGGTTGCCTTTGGAGGCAAGGGGCCAATCAGATGAATTTGTCGGTGGTTCAACCTCCCTTGGCATAAGCAGCTCCACTCCTTTGGGAGACACTATTTTTGAGATCTAGGATCTCAAAGCCAAAAGGATCTTGTCAGTTATTTACTTCTTTCTGTCTCCAGGCATCTGTGGTGCCTTCAGATGAAGTTCTGGAGGGCTCAGTCTTCCATCCACTTGATACCAGTACACATTTGTGTAGCCAGGATTTTGTTTTCATATGGGTGCAATCAGGGCAGCTCCCTGAGCACCACCCCCACGGGGGAATTGTATTATACTGAATAAGTTTCAGGTAGTACAGACAAACTTTGGCAAGGCAGAGGTGATGCCTGTCCAGAAAGGGTAATGTTTACAGACAGAGAAGCTGGAAAAGCAGCAACACCTCAGCTCGGGGTATCTGTCTCACATATTCTGATAGCCCGTGTAGACTTGGGGTCTGTCTGGAAACATCGTTACTACAAGAAAACATTGTTCTCTTCCAGCAGTAAATGAGATGTTTGAATCTCTTCCACACCGAGGAGAGAGAGCCTTTTGTGCTTATCCTTGTTGGCACAGGACTGCAGGCTTAAGATCTTCCCCTCTCGGAAGGAGACAGTAGGACCTGTACTCAATCAGTTCGTACATGCATGCTGCTCCAGAGAGAGCACCAGCTGTCTTATCAGCAAGGAACACACCCTTCTTTCCCTCCAGTACCCTTGCAGGCAATTTTCAGTGCTAATCTCAAGAGCCATTAATGCCAATTTTGCAGACCCTCTTAAGAGGTGGACTCTCTACCTGCAGTCCAAAATCAATGCAGATTGATCTTGTTGGTGGAGAAGGGGTTGACTCTACTGTGTCTACCCTTTGGTGGAGATCCTGGCAAAAGCACTTAAGAAAAGAGCCCGTTTGAAAGGAAAGCTGCCTTGAGAGCTGACCAGTCAAGTTTAAGATGTTTGACTCTTGTGGATTTGGTATACATGTGTCAAAACGGTAATTTAATGACAAAGCAAATTTTTATGTGCTGCAAGCTTAATGATAGATATCATGTGACTCTCATATTGGTCCTGAAATTCTGCTTAGGAGGTACTTCTTCCTACCAACTGCCAGGGTGCCTTTGATTTCTTGGTAAGTCATCAGCTTTTGTAGGAAGGATTAGATACTGACCACTCTTCTTATATTGCCCCAGTGCCTTTTTAGTCCCTGTGCCCTCGCAAAAGTTACAGTCACTGATAGCGATCTGCTCGTCACAATATCCTGTGGGAAACTAGATACCACAAATGAGCCAGCAATAGCTCCTTTTACTCTTAGTGACATAACACAGAGTTACTGGAACTCTGATTTTCTTTTTTCCTCTCCCTCTTTTTTTTTTTTTTTATGTTCCCTTTTAAAACCAAGAAACTGCGCCACAAATTTTTAATAATGAGAATCTGGCTGAGGTTCAATCTAAATTTTGAAAATATATTCCAATTAAAGACTTTAATAGATTCTTGGCTTTCCACACGTCTCACTGCCATATGCATTCAATAACCCCAAGTCCCCTTTCTCACTAGCAGTAAGTAGACTGCAGTGTGGGTGATACCATTCCCCAGAAGGTCAGCTGCTCCTGGACTGCCATTTTCAGAGCATTTCGTGCAAAGGTTTTTCTCAGGGGAGGACTTCTTTCTTTCTTTCAAAACTGGCTGCAGATCTGCTGTGATCGTGTCCAACACAGAGTTCACTCTTGCAAAGCAGCAGACACTTTTGGATTATGTGCTCCAAAAGAGAGGTTTTGTTCTCAAACCAGGGGATTTCACTAACAGAAGCAGCATGTTCTCACCCTTGATAGGATGACATGGTGACCACTCAGGTCACAGACCTGCAGGGACTTGCTGATGTGCTGTCCTTCGACGGCAACATGTGCAACCAAAGCTCATGGACCACGAGATTCAGCTGCACCAGGCATCTGTGTCTGGGTGCGGCATCAAACTCTCCAGTTTGCGTGGCAGCTGAGACCTATCATTGTACAGATTAGAAAGCTATTCAATCCCTGCATGAAACAGCTGCATCCAGCACATCCAGTATCGATTTTGGTGTGTCTGTAGCCCTCGCTCCACATAAAGCTTGGGCCAAACAAATGAGCAAAGCCCTGGGATGTAGGTCGAATGGCACAAAGGATAATGTGGAAAAAATGTAATATCTTTAGATAATTGTATCACGTGGATGCATCTGGAATACTTGGTGCAGACTTGAGTTTAAAGAAACGATTAAGAACCTGGAAAAGTTCCCACTAAAAGAGAAATTAAACGATTGGTGCTATTCACTTTGAGAGGCACAGAAGGGGGAGATAAAAACCTGTAAAACAATTAAATGTATGAAGAAGGTGGATGAGGGGAAATTTGTCCTTAGCTCTTAACACCCCACAAAAAGGAATAAACATTTAGTTAGAGCAGAAAACTTAAATTTTCTTGAATGAAGCATGTTTGCATGCCTGCAGGTTACCAAGTAATCTCTATTGCCCTTGCTACCTTTGTCCCCATCGCTACTGACCCCTTTGCAGTATTTTTGAGATGTCTCTTTTAAGAACTGCACTAATTCATTTAGCTCTGGAAAAGTTAGTGCTGGAACCAGACTCTGCAGCGTAATACTGGGATTGTCCTTACTGGAGGACATATTTGTGGTTATCAGCTTTAAGATCAGTCAGCTTGTCATTTCAGAATGCACACTGAATTTTCCAAACTGGCACGTGTGGCAGTAAACTAAATGCTCTCAAAAAAATCATCACATCTATACAGTCATTTTTATCAGTCAAATCTCTAACCTCACCAAGTAATTCAGTTGGATTTGTCAGACAAAAGCATCTTGGAAAAGTCAGGTAGCACTTTTATTTTGTGAAAAAATTACCAAGTGACAAAAGAAAAGCTAAAAATCTGTAGAAATCCATAGCACAGAAAAATTTAGCTTGAAAGCAAGGAAGACACCATATTTATGCTGCTGATGCCCCAAGCTCTTGCCCCAGAAAATGTAATTTTTCCTGTTACAGTTGGATGGATCTGTCTCTAGAAAATCAAAACTGAATTCCACAGTTCCTACAGGGAAACTATTATAGCACATCCTTAAACTTCATGTAACTTGAACCTACTGTATTTTTTCCTACCACCACAGACAGTACCTTAATTTATTACTATTATCAATTCTCTATTCTCTCTCTCCTCACAGGCTGGACAACCATGGCTTGCTCCTCATCAGTCCTAGGAATGTGGCCACTCCTGCTACCCTCATCTTGTCTCTCTTCAGTAGGAACTCCTCTTTAGCTGCAGTGGACACATCTACTCCCAAAAGTCTCCTGTAGCCCCCATGCAATTTCACAACAAACAGCTCAGGGGATAAAAGGAAAGCTTGCATTTCCTCAAATATTTATTCAGAAATGTCACATATTCACCCGGCTTTGATGAAACCAGTGGAATCTAGAATTAAAGTATTAGTTTATTGAAAAAAAAAAAAAACAAACTGAAAGTTTCTAATTCATAAATATACAAGGGTAAGAGATGACACCATGCAGCTCAGAGCACTGAAGCTCCAGATGGGGGAGAGGAGAAAACTCTGGGGCAAGTCACATCCATGTAAAGTCTCGGAGGATCTGAGGTTCAATAGCTTAAGCTGATGTCAGCTCTTTAACAGCAGTGATTAACTCACCTGTCACCCAGTTCATGTGCTTGAAAGCAAGGAGATGAAGAGGTGTGGGCATGAGGTGTATATCCTGGTTGTCTTACACTTGGAGGGAGGAATCACATGTGGCTTAAAGCCACCTCAACATTTTTTGCTCTTTCTGCCAGCAATTCCAAGGACTCCATACCAGCATGTTTGTCCTTGCCTTTGGGGGCTGTCCCAGCAGCCAGAAATTAAAATAGAGCATGTTTGTACCTTAGTTTTGCACCTATTTTTGAGACCAGGGGTCAGCTTGTTACACCAATTACTGGAGGGATGAGCACTATGAGGGTTGGAATAGTTCTGATTTATTATTCCACATGGCTAAATGCAGACCTCAAAAACCCTTTCATAATGAGTTTTTAGGTTTTGAGATCAACCTGTGAACACAGCTTCAGTTAAGGGCTGCCCTAGGCTTTATTGTCTCTGGTGCAGTGGTGGTGGTCTGCACAGGGCCTGCTGGTTACAGGGTACTGGCTTGCTTCCTGGTTTCTCAGCTGCCAAACTATATTATAACAAGCTAAAAATACATTAAATATTTTCCTTTCCTAATATTACCTTACCACGTAAGCAATAGTTGGACTTGCCACTAGGAGGTTATCTGATAACTGAGGGGAGGGAGGCAGGCAAGCCCGAATAGGGGGTGAGACATTGGAGAGAGGCTGCTCCAGTGACTGTGACCAGGAGGAGAGGCTGTTATGTTTCTATTTAGGTGGGTGATGAAAACATCTTTAAATCCCTGCTTTAACCCATCTCTGACCACGTGCCCCACCACAAGTGCTCCTCGACACAAGCCCCTGAGCTTGTGCAAAATCTCTCCTGTCCCATGCTGTGCTACTCAGGAAGAGTTGGGTGGTCAGGTGAAGACCGTGCGTGGGGAGTCTAACAGAGCTGACTGCAGTGTGCTGTGTCCTACTCCATCAGAAAAATTATTTAGCAGGTGACCCGGGCCCTGGGGTGTTGCATGTGGAACTGGCATGGGGGACAGTCAAGCAGGAAGAGATTCCTCTGCTGGACACCCTTTCTGATTCTGCCTCAGTGATGGGCAGCCCCAACAGCCACTGCTGCTTGCCTGCATCTGGAGGAGAACACACCATCCCCAGGTGGATTCAAGATCTGGAGGGAAGCTTTGGGGATGATGTCAAGCTTGAATGTGAGAGGCTGGAGAATCTGCTACACAGGGCAGGCATTTGGCTTCGATTGTTTAACTTTGCTGGTGTCACATTTGAACACCATTTTGAATTGTCTCTTTTCTTGCATGTACCTTGGAATAAAAAAAGAAGTGTCACGCTTCTGCCTTGATATCACTTTCTCAGTGATCACTGTTTTTAACTAGAAATAGCTGCACTAAAGTGAATGGGAAGGACCTACTCCTGCAAAAAGCAAAATAGCAACATGGCCTGAAACTAGAGATGAAAGCCCTACTTAACAAATGAGATATGTAAAGGGCAGAAGCTATGAAAAGACACAGCATGAACACTTGGCCTATCCAATAATTCCTCCCAGATTCTTACTAGCAGAAAATGTCTCCAGCAAGGCCACTGTGTTTTGAAATCAAGGTAGCATGACCCCAAAGGGAGACACATTCTTGGTCTCCTAAAGCTTCCAGAGGGCAAATCCCCCCCTTCCCCTTGTGTTTGCATACAAATGGCAAATGTTAACTGTAAATGGAGAACAAAGTGTCTGACAGGGTTGAGCATTTCCTCAGTCTTTCTGGGCTCTCTTCACATTTAACTCATTCTGTGTAGTTGGCTGGTTTGCCCAACCCTACAATCCTTCCTGCTCCTCCTTCTAGCTTTTAGGACTCTAGCTGTGGGGAGACCAGGGAACCCAAATGGTTCCATTGCATCTCCTAAGGTGCAATGTCCATAAGAATACCAGTCCACTGTTTCCATCCCCCTCTCTCTGCTCTGTGTCCTCTCACTTCAGCCAAGAGCTCAACAGTGTGCGTGACATCCCCATTCCAGTGAACACACAGCAAAGTGCATTGCTGCTTTTATGCCCTCTTCTCCTGCTCTTTCTACAGCTCTTTGCAATCCCTTTGTTCGCTCACCTTGCTGCTTCTGCATGGTGGTGAAATCTTCAAAGGTGAGAGTGCGCACGGGGGGCCTCCAGAAGGCGTAGGTCTCCATGATGGCCTCCAGCCCCGTTCTGTGCAAAGGAAAGAAAACAAGGAGCAATAAGAATATCAATCAGCTGGGGATACAGGCACTGAGGAAAGAAGGCCCTGACCTTGCTTGACAGGCTGCCAGCGGCCACTGAAAAGTCACCTTGGCATCTGTGAATTCCTCAAACGAGCCTTCCCTCACAGGTGCTGACCACGAGAGTAAAATGAAATTTCCCCCAGCCCAGGATCTCAAAAGCTCATAACAGTCTTTCAATGCCTTTTTACTTTCTAGCAAGAATCTCAAGCCTTCTGTTTGCTTTCCAGGGGACACACAACTGTCAGCTCCTCAAGGCATACTCAATTTATCATTGAGTGGCCCTCTACACTTTCTGGATGTAAGCTGTCATGCAAATAAAGGAGGCCTGGGATTCAGACTATGGAATCAGAGAGATTTTGTGAATTGCCTTTCCCTGCCACTTCACAGTTCTGGACACTGTTTCGAAGGACTACGAGAAGCCATCAAAAAGAGAATCTTATTGGCTTTGGACTTTGACTAGAAATACATGAGATCGTCTTTCTAAAAGATCAGTTGTGTATCTGCTTTGGGTCCCTAACTCACCACAAAGACGTATCAAAGAAAAACAGCCAAAAACTGAGTGGGAATTCTTCTTCCTGCAGGGCAGGGGTCTCGGATTTGTTCTTGTTGTCACCACAAACTCCTAGCTGTGCTGGAAATCCCTTAGCGCCACGGGCTCAGTGAGGACATAGGTGTATTATCCAACCCACTGGAATTTCTTCCCAGGAAAAGCTCTCCTCAGTGAAAGCTGCACACGGCTCTGTTCCCCATTCCTCACCTTCCCCTGCCTATTTTCCCACAGTAGGTTACAGCCCTTGCACTGACTGAATACCAGCAGAGATTCTTCATCAAATGCGAGAACATATCCCCTTTCAATGCAAAAGGCACAACATCCCCAGAGCCTCTCATCAGATGTTGAGCTGACACTGGAGCTGCCTTTTGCTTCTGAAAATGTCTTTCTGCACATGCCTCCACTCACTCAGTTAACTTTCCAAAGTCTCCCCGGAAGCTTGGATGCTTTAAATACATTGGAGTTGGCAAACCAAACTCTGTATTTTAAGAGGAGGTTTAGAAGAGAGGTTGTTGCATGGTGTTTATTAGCTGCTAAGCTGTTAGAAGTAGAAACAGAAGACATCTCTGCATAGCAGTCTCACACTGGTGCTGAGCACATTACAACAAAACTATTTGGTTAATACAGTGGCCTCTGCCAGCTCATGGAGCTCAGAGGCAACAAGGCAGGGCAGAATTTGAACCCATCAGCTAAGCTGGGCTTTGTGTGCAAAAGCTGCCCTTTGACTACGGGTACCACCTCCAGGATTTCCTCTGCTCCCTGTGTGTGAAAGTCACACATGTTCAGACTCCATCTGCTTCTCGGCACACAGGAAGACAGCTGCTCTCAAAAGCCAGGAAGAGAACAGTACCTTTTTTGCAGCCTCATGAAACGATCCCCAGCCCAAACACTGAGGGAAAACTTTCTGGTACTGTATATCCAGGGGGCATAAAATGCCCTGAGCAAGCTGCAATGTAACCAGACTTGTTGTTGAAAGGACCTGCCTTGGTGATTAGAACCACATAATGTATCAGAAATGCAGACTGAAAGTTCCAGCTGTGCTATTCAGCTGCTCTGTGTCTGCCACAGGGCCGTGTGGGGAAGCAGGGAGTCCAGCTTACTGAAAGCAGTGGGCACACAGTCTGACCCAGTCATTAGATCCCCAGGTGCACAACCCCACTCTGTACCAGCACTGGGCTTCTGGCTCTGGTCTCACAACTCCCTTCCAGTAAAATGCAGTCCTTGTTGGGAGGTGACTCATGGAGACACTAAAAGCAGATTAGAACTCTCACCCCTGCCTCTCCCTGCAGCCCACTTCATTATCAGCTCAGCAATTGACTCACGATTCAAAGTTTCTAGTTCTCCATCTAACGCTTTCCCCTGTATCAACAGAGTTCTCACAGGCACCATACAATTTCTACTTCTAAAAGAAAAGGAAAAAAAGAGAATAGCCAGGACATAATAAAAAGAAGAAATAAAACAGTAGATCAGGAATAATATACTGCTTTCAAGGGTTGGACTTGACTGTGTCTGTGAGCAGATAAAGGGTAAATGGCAGCACTGAGCGCGCCAGAACTCTTATAAAGCTGCTCTATTCCAGCCCTGCATGTCAGGGAAAGGAAAGATGCCAACACCAACAGGGATCTGCCTCCTCCTGCTCCAGGGGAGCAGTTGTACAACAGCCCCCTTGCTGTGAACACAGCTCCTGTCACCTTTCCCTTTCCACACTGTGACTGCTGGCAGCAGCAGTGTGGCCTTGCCCTGCGAGGCTGAAGGCAGCCTGGTGTCACAGGTAGCTGAAGAATTAATGTCAAACTCCACAGCTGGCTCTTCCTGCCCCAAATGTGAGTCCTTTACTCCCCACAAGTTTGCATATGTTGAACATGTGTATGAAACATCCTTTCTGAGCATGTGGGTGACAGAGCTCAAACTTATGTCCACTTCTCCTACACACAAATTTAAGCCTCTACATACTAGACCAACTTTTTTCCTCATTAGTTTGCTGGTTTCTTTTTTTGGTTTTTGTTTTTTTTTTAATCTTTGGCTTCTGGTTTTTGGGGCTCTTTCTCTCCATACAGAAAAAAAATGTTGTGGGTGTTTTTGAAATAGCTTCTAAGCAGGACACATCCTTACTGAACTTTCACATCCTTCCAGGCATCAGACAAGATCCATGAGACAGCAGCTTTGTGCACTAACCTGCTAGGCACCTACCACACTACGTATGGAGTCTTGCAGAGAAAAAACATGCAGTCATGCTCTTGGTGAGAAGGCACAACACCTTTGTGTACTGATTTTACAACCCTATCCCCAGCCTTTCTTCTGTCTGTGATGTATTCCTATTTTTGAAAGAAAACGTTGAGATGATGAGGTGGGAATCAAGAAATTTAATCCCTGTCTGCTCTAACAACTGTCTCTCCCATAGAAGTTTATGACATTGGTGCTATTCTCTGTGTATCTTCCACCTCCTAAAAAGGAAAACAATCCCCACCTGGCCAATGAAGAGACATTTTGGGACAATAATAAATGTTGACAAAAAAATAATTGTTTCCAGCATTTCCAAAATGTCAGGAAATTTGGAGGGCCTTTGCTGAGGGTTGCTGATACCAAGTGTGCTGAACATTATCCATGTGGCATCTACTTTCTCTTCCAAAGAACTGCACTGAAAAATTAACTTCAAACTATCTATCAGGCCGTAAACCCTTCCCTCTCACACCATCTTTATGAAGGAAGTAAAAAAAAAAAAAAA